>JABUQX010097664.1:12500-32736 GCA_015478945.1 Trachelipus rathkii | reverse complement strand
AGTACCGGTGGTCTACACCTAGGTTTTATGAAGTATGAGGAATCGATGTGTTATATATATAAGTTGCCTAGGATGCTTCCTAGTATGAATTAGCTTTTTCTAGCCTCCCTGATCATAGAACAGCCCTAAATTGGTGCCTACCCCTATGTTATAAGGTATGATGATTCTTTTGGTGTATATTATATAAGTTGCTAGACTACTTCCTACTGTGAGTTATTCTTTTTCTAGCACTTCTAGCCCGATAGAATATATATCTAAAGAGTTACACAATTGGGGCAGTGAACGCAAAACGTTTTCCGTAGTCCGCATCCGCAGGGACCCCCACCGCGTAAACGCCACGCGTGCTCCGCAGATGGCAATATTTACGCCGCCGAACGAAAAATTATGATATCAATGTTAAAAACTACAATTCAAAGAAGATTCTTTTCAATATACTATGAATCATTTACATAGTTATTACTACAATTGTAAGAACATTTTATTAAAAACATATACCCTTAATCAGTAAAGCAGTAAAGCTGTAAAACAATAGAGGTGTTACCTATCAATCAAAGGGATACATGGTATTAGTCTCTTTTTTATGTTAAATACTGCTTAACTCATATGCATTTACTGCTTTAACTATATGATTCTATTACCATCACATTACCTCTAAACGCAGTAACATCAGTAAATCAATAGAGGTGTTACCTATCACCAATAAGTGGATTAGTATGCTTTTGTTTTACTTTTTACTGCTTTAACTCATATGGCTTTTACTGCTTTAACTCAATATATTTTTATTAAACATTTTATTTACCTAGAAGCAGTAAATCAGTAAATCAATAGAGGTGTTACCCAGTACCAAAGGCATATGTAATAGTATGCACCGGCCTGTCGACGGATAGTTGATTGGCGGCTCTCATGTAACTGTTCTATTTATACTTTTTTTATCTTGCTATGTGCATTCTTATATAAACAACCTTGCTCCATATCACACTCTACTATTCATTATCTTACTGCATCACATACATACTCCAAGTCACAACATGTTCTAAATCAGTAAATCTATATAGAGGTGTTACCTAGCACCAAAGGGAATAGAAGATGCTATTTGTTCTTACTGAGCTTAAAATCATTCTTTTGAATCCTCATCATTGACCTACTACTCGCTTAGGCGTGCATCTGTATACGCTCAGATCATAGACTCACTCTGACATAGAACCATACCTAATAGCCACGTAAATAGCCAGTAACTATCCTAAGAGGTAGTTAACTAGCACAGGATTAGTATGCTATAATTGTTTTCTATGCTTTTTACTGCTTTAACATCATACTGCTTTACTTGCCTTTTACACTCACATATATTTATTAACATTGGACATACCTTAAAAGAGCAATAAATCAGTTAAATTCAATAGACGTGTTGCCTAGCCAGCCAAAGGGATTAGTATGACTTTATGCTATTTTAGATTACTGCCTTATAAACTGATAGTGATTTATTAAACCCTTACACTACCTTAAAGAGTAAATCAGTAAATCAATTAGAGGTGTTCCCTCTACATCAAAGCGGATTAGTAATGCCTTTGTTTACTGGTATTCTACTGCTTTAACCTCATATGCTTTTACGTGCTTTAACTCATATTTTATTAACATATTGTTTCTTTTATATTTTTAACTATGTTTGTTAAATACTTTGTATATTAAATAAATTAGTTATGTGAGAGAAGAAAAACATCAGAGTGCTGAGTATATAAAACATTCTTATTTTCAATAAAAATGTGTTTCACGAAATATTTATTAAAAACATATAATCTTAAGCAGTAAAACAGTAAATCAAAGAGCTGTGTGCTTGGCATCAAGGGATCCAGTAAGGCTTGTTTTTTACTGCTTTACTGCTTCTATTAACTGTCACCATCCATATATTTTATTTACATTTGTTTCTATTAATTCCCCAAATACACAAATACGTTTTTCTCTCGCTTCTCATTACCCCCAACTACATTATAAAAGGATTCTTCAATCTCAGAATCATCATAAACGTTTACCAGCAGAACGAACATTAGAAAAACACATATAATAAAACCTAGTTGGATTAAATCATAATTATGTCATTTATCATATATATAAAATATATCTCTATTTAGTTGTTCAACTGCTTGCTTGTATATATATTTATTTAGCTGTAATGCTGTGTATAAATAAATTGTTATTATAACACCTTTTTCTAACCCTTGGGACTTTATATCACATTTTTTGTGACAAATATACATAATTACCATATATAATATATATATATACTCTATAATATATATACGAGCTATATATATATATAATATATATATATATATATTACTATAATATATCATATAATATATATATATATAACGACTTATAATGTGTGTCAGTAGTCAAACATGGAGGCGAAGAAGCGTGAGATATAAGTATTACTGTTCAATATGCAGGGAACAAGATAGTTTTGGGGTTTCACTGGTTTGCTTCAAAGGTTTCCTATGTTGAGAAAAAAGCAGTTAAAAACACAAGTAATCATCACTTAGAGGCTGGCGAAGATGCCATTTACTCTACATAAACCCTGTAACAAGAAAAAAATGTTCACCTACGACCGGAAAAACTATAGCTCACAGGCGAATTAAGTGTATAGCCAAGATAAAAGACTTTACTGAAAATGCTCATTAACTGATAAGATCTCCTATCAATGAAGCATCTTCAACTTACATAAATTTTTTTACTATTGACGTATACTCTATGAATAACTTATCCGGTAAAGCCATTAAAAGATCAAAATATATTCTAAGACTGTGAGTGCATCACGCCAAGTGAGAGAAATTATACGAAGTGGCATGTATGGGGCATATGTCTATGCGTCAGTATACGGGGCGTGTGACGTTCTCTTAGGCTAAAACGCGTTCATAGACAGATAATCAAGAGGTTATAGATATAACCGCTATTACAATACATTTTCCGTAAACCCAAAGCGGCTTATAGTTTGAAGAGCTCCAGCCGTACTATTAAAGAGCGCATGGAAATATTATTTTAACTATAATATGAAAATACTATTTAAATAATATTGACTATACTAGGACAAATCTAGCTTATTAACTTATAACAGATCTTACACAAATAGATACTATTAAAGACAAACGCCTTATAGAAATAGTTAAAGCTGGATAATCCTGATATACAACAGGGTAACCAGAGATGAAGATCCAAGAGAATTCAGGAATAACAGAAATCATAATTTGTAAGAGAATCTCGAACAGAAGAAAGATTCAGAAAAGGCTATGAATTCCATGGTACTACAGAAGAAAAAAAAAAATTTTTAAGTTTGTTGATATACGTAGCTTCCCTACTGAAGCGTTTAAAAATATATACCTTGCCGAAGATTAGATGAGAAAAGATAAAAAGGTGGATTTTATAAACAGGGAAATACAGAAAATTCAAATTTTAATCTTAAAAGTAATGTATATAAAATAGACAAAAATATTAGCGTACAAAAGGCCAAGGCAAATCTAAACAGTATTTGGTGAAATAGGTGGGATACCCTGCTAGTTTTAATACGTATATAAAAAGACATATATAATAGAACAAACATTAATCGCATATAAAGATGTAGAAGGGAAATCCGCTTCCCGTTTACATACCGCGCCGCATTGTGATGCAAAAGTCATATTAGAAAGTATATATAAGAGGTGTAATCAATTCAGATATATTATTTCATTCATTAACCATACTCTCACAGTGTAAGATAGATATAAGAGAAACGACACTCTGTAATAATGGACGAAGTCAAGCGTATTCAGAGGTATCAAAACATGCAGAACGGGCGGGTATGGCCATTGGGGATTTTTGCCAAGCTATGGAGAAGTGCCAGGCCTCCTCTACTCAGACGAGGTGGGGAATATAAGGTAAAAAACAGCTATAAGACAGCAGTTGCTACTATTCAAGATATTTGCCTGCACAGGACAATAATCTCTGTAAGCATTAAAAAGAACAGTATTTGCCGCATGTTTCAGTATGAGTGTCTGGATGATGTTAAAGCAAAAAATAAGGCGTAAAATGGTCAAGGTCAAGGTCGAGGGACTTCAAGGATTGTCATAAAGAAAAAAGACTAGAGCTGATAAAAACCCTTCTAAGAAAAAATGTATTGAGTTGTATTGCATATTAATTACTAATTGTATAAACTGTTTTACGAGTTGTGTATTACGTGTATAATAAGTAAGTTTTTCATGAAATTATTCATGATATTACGCCAAACTCGCGCATACAATGATTGCATTCTTCTGATCCTTCTAGTCCTTCGACTTGTTCGTAAGAGTTCCTGAATTGGCATTCTCTTCCTCCATGAACCCACACAGATTAGCGTAGACGACTCCAACTTATACAGTATTAAATCCTATGCATTCAATTACCCAAATACAAGATGTTCCTTCTACGAAGTCATTATTCCAGCACTTACTGATCAAACACTCACGCATTCCATCTGCCTTTAGATTCCTGTTGTTTTTATATGGTAAAAACGAAATTGACAAAAACCTGATCGGTACCAGATCTCTCTGGTGATGACCACATAGTGTATACGAAATCAAATTTCCTGTATACATGCTTCAATTTCATCCAGGTTGAAGTCTATCTTAACTCGGACAACTTCACTAGTGCGTCAGGCTGCGTAGGTAACTTATGACAAAGCATAGAAACATTTGTTAAAATATTGCAGACGTCGCTAAACAATCTCATCTCCCAATCATGTGGTTTTTATAATTTCAAAGATGAAGCTGCAGTCAAGTTAGTAACTAAGTCAGTTAAATAATACTTTAGGAATTATACGGTCGATTAAATGGCGATATATCTTCTCTCAAGAAAGACTCGCAATTCCTTACCGTCTGTAGATACTAAGAATCCTTTTAACCCGATCAAATCCTAAGTTTGCTCTTAAAATAAAAAGTAAGCCTACTGCTACGGCTGGCTATGTCCAGAAACCTGTTTTCAAACTTTCGGCAGGCCTATCTCTATGGTTAGAAACAGTGCAAATATCACCTCAGCGTCATTTGGAAAATGAAAATTCGCTTTTGAATAATACAGCAAAGTACCCTATTTGAGAAAGTTTGAAAATCCAAGATATTTAATTTCACTCAAGGAGTATCTCCCAGTATCAATATCCCTAACATTGGTGAACGGCAAATTATACCACAGGAAAGTAATAAAGTGAGGAGATTGTGGAACATTGGAAGCCTACTCAGGATTAATTAATAAAAAAGTCGTCCTTTAAATTCACACCTTCGCGAACTTAGGGGGCTATCAGTTTTACATAGTGTGAAGGACTTTCTGCACATACACCGGACGTGATTTTATGAAATGTCTTAGACAACGGAGACTATCTCTCTTGATACACACTGCGACCACTTTTCTTATACGACTTATAATAGCAACTACCTGATTCCATGTAAGCATGGCGGGACAGGCTTAAATCTTTGAAAATACGACAAAGAATAGTAATTTATAATGCCGATGATCTCACAGCCACCTTTCAGCTTGTAAGCGCCTATCATTTAAAAACATTTGAGAAAGGCACCCTATAGGGGAGACTAGCTCCTCTCTTTTGGACAAGCTCTCACAATCTCCTGTCAGTGTCTATCTTGAGCATCCTCACTCATTGAAATTGACAGGAGTACACAAACGATACTTTTGAAATTATTAAAGATGAAGAGAGGAGAGTAAAATCCGCGCGTTTAAGAAATGAACCTCGCTTTTTAGGGGTGGTACACACAATAACATCTGTAAAGTTAGAGAAAGCGATCACTGCTTCATATCACAGTACATGACTCGTCACGATCACCCTCAACAGGACAATTGGATTTTTCCGCGTTTATCTAGAGCAAAAAAAACGATGTGTTCACATAATTGATTCTTGAACTTAAAATTTACGTATTGGAATAATCCATTATACTCGCCTTATTTAAAATATAATAATGAAGTTGTGTAATAACTATGTCTTACCCTGTTCAACCTTATATTCTAATTATTTTGGCGTCTATTGTATTGTATTTCATTATATGCTTTATAAATAATGTATGTTTTAATAAACTTGTAAATATATTTGATTGATCTAAATATTTGTATGTCAATGATTTTATAGTTGTCTAATTATGTAATAAATGCTTTAAAATGAAAAGCGCGAATTTTACTACCCTTAAAACTCGTATAAATATATATATTAAATATATATATTATATATAAAAACATATATATATATATAATATTGATATATTATATATACCATATATATATACGTAATAATATATAAGGTTCGTAATTTATAACCTCGTGCTTGCTAACTTACATATGCATATCTTTCCATGATTATATAATATCAGTATATACTCATTCGTGAGCTACGTTTGATGTGCAGATACTCTATTGAGAGAATTTATTAATATGATTAAACTCATTATAGTCCAAAATATAGAAAAACTCGTGCGTACATAGTCTTAACTTACAAGTTGGAGTGTGAAATAATCAAACTGATTAATATATAATCGCGTTTTATATATATAATTTATTTTTAATATCTAAGTATATAATAATTTAAGTTTACAAAATATTAGAATAGTGAAGCGCTAATATTTTTATATAAGTATTCTCCTTTGTAACTTGAAAGTGAGATATTATAATAATATATATATTCCATATATATATATATCATATTTATATAGGTGTATACTATATAATTAAATATATATTAATATATGGATACTATTATTGTTGTTATTATTATCTATCTATATATTAATATATATATATATATAATATTAATTAATTTATATGATATATATAATTAATTTAATATATATATATATAAATATGTTTATATTATTAATTACATATAATTTCGTATATACTCAATTTATTATTAAAAATTAAAATGAGTATATATATATAACATACAAACTAGCGTAGTGTTTTATCTTTACGTATACAAATATTTTAAATGAAACAGAGTTATATTAAATAATCACATAAATAAGAATATTAAATATAATTATAATAATTATAAACTAATAAAAGTATTATAAAACAAAATAAAATGAATCATTAATAAAAGAAAACATAAGATTGATAATAATAAAATATATATGATTAATAAGCAGAAAAGCATATATAATATGAGAGTGAAAGAGCATAGTGTATAAAAACAGTTAATACGAATAAAGCCATACATTAATCCCTTAGGCTAACTTGCGAGGAGTATACACATACTCCTATTGAATTTACTAGTATTTACTAGTACTTATATAGGTGATTATTAGGTAAATGTTAAAATAATATAATCATGAGAGTTATAAGCTCTATAGTGAATAATAATAGTAGTAGCATATGTAGTTAAATCAAGTATAAAAATAGTTAAAGATACTAATATAGATATCTCTATTCTCTACTAATTCATTGATAACACCCTAATTGATTAATGATTTATCTGCTTTAATATTTTATTTAATTTGTTAAATTTAATAGTAAAATTATAATGAATTGTATAAAGTACATGTAAAAGCTTATAGATTGTATTAAAGCAGTGTAATAAACAGTAATAATGCACAATAGCTAATACTAAATATCTACCCTTTGATGTATAGGAATATTATACACCTCTATAGTAATTTACTATTTTACTGCTTTAATTATTAAATATAAGTATATTATTTTTAAATAATAAATTTCGTACATATATGAGTAGATATTAAATGGAAGATCTTTTATTACATAGTTTATTTATGGAATAAGAATTAAGATATCTTAATTAAGTTTTACATTATGTATATCATAATTTTTATCTAAGTTCAGAACTCATTAATTAAGATGGTAATATGTGTAGTCTGTGGACGCCACGAACTGGGACGGCTGGTTATCGCTGCGTCGAATGGGAATCACCTGGACTCGGCTATAATTAATAATACTATTATAATTAATACGGCACTAGGAACGTTGACGTATCTACTAGTCTCTAAATGTGTAACTCTTATAAGATATTTAATATTCTATTCGGGCTAGAATGCTTATAAGAATAATAGGTATAATTAACTTTACACTAGATATAGTGAATATAAGTAGTTTCTATAGCATAACTATTATAAATAATATATATCATACCTTCTCCCAGATTATCATCATAACACTTGGATTATAAAAGAGAACCAGGACTTTGAATACCATAATTAATATTAGTTGGCTGTGTCTATGATACAGCGTAGTATATATATTATAATAATAAGGTCTTAGAAAAAATATACATAAACTCATATATTACGAACTTAAGCAGTCACTACTATAGATCGACATATATATATATATATATATCTCCATCTCTCAGCGGTCCGTAATAGCGCAAGAATACAGCATCTCTACACAATATATAAAGCTCTGATCATAATACTAGTAGATTGCGAGTAGTATCAATCTTAATAAAGAGCATTCTGAGTATCCCAATGAACGCATCCTACTCTGTAACTAAGAATTCACCATCAAATGTCATCTCTATAATAGTAACTATAAACATTATTAATATATGTAATTAAATATAGTATAAAATATGGCGCAAGTTGACATGAGTAGTAAATAGGAGTGAGTCATCGTGTGAAGTGTACGTAAGTGTGAACCTCATACTTGCAGAGTTATTAAATATTAATTTTGCAAGAGTTTGTTAATATGATTTCTAATTTTCATGCTTGGAGCGGTTGAGTGTGATCAAGAAGATAGATTATAGTACTGATATAAGGTTATTACTTCCCAATATTGACATTGCGTAGACTTTTCCAGTGCGTATACTCTATTCAATAATAGATCTAATAAATTTAGAAATTGAATCTTATTAGGATGATTTTCTTGAGAAGAAGTAATAATAGATGAATTATTGATCTGACAGATAAATGAGGTAGGTGAGATGATTGACATAAAATGTTCCAAAGTTCTTATAGATGAATATCACTTAAGATCTCAATGCATATAGCGAACAAGAAATAACTTTACGAGTAAGTTCTTTTACCTAGTAGGCTGTGCAATTCACAGTCACACGCTACACTTATAGTTATTATGAGTTATATATTCACTGATGGAACTTTATTATAAATTAAGAGTGAGTATAATTAAAGAATAAAGTTTAATTTACTATAACTTTTGAAATATTTTTCACAATTTTTAATTTTCATTCAATATTTGAAATAGCTAATCTGAAGTTGAACTGGTATATATATATATTAATAAGATTTTGAAATAAATTTGTTCCCCATGAAGAGTATATATATAAACTATACATCATAGTCATCTCAGCCTATTACTTACGAAAGAATTATATTGTCAGCTAATGTATACACATAAAAAAAAATTATTGCATTTTATAGACGACTGTTAATATTTAATAAGTGCCAGCATATATTAGACTAATTATAGTATTATTATTTTAAGTTAGAACTGTCAGAGAGGTCTGCGAATGTCTTGCCTGTGAAAGGAATTACCTATTTGACTAATATCCAGAGCAATTTTCCATATAAACCTGGTGAGCGTCTCGCATTACGTTACCATATATTTCGAATTAGAGGTGACTTGACAAGTTATAGGCATCATATTTTCTCCACCATTTGCCCGAGCGAACACTCTATAGTGTGCTGATCACTCTAACCGAGGCTGGTGGAAGTTGATTCGCTTCTAGTATAACAATAGCAAGATCTTAATGACGCAGTAAAGGCATGAAATGACGCAAATTTTGAATACATGATTATGACACACACGCATGCGTGTTAACCGCATATGTAACTACTAATAACCATATATAAGTAGCAACAATCATATATACATGACTAAACAAACACTGACTGCCACATCATACGCCGTTCTCCTCCATATCCCAACTAAAGGGCACGGAACAACCCATAAAGTAATCGTTCTTTTGAAATTAATAAATTAATAAGATCTTTGAACGACATAGCTTGTTTCCTCAGATTGACCCTACCTCAGAAGCCATCGCACAACCAATGAAAGCCTAGCCGCACCGAATAAGCGAAGTATGAGATATCTGTGTACTCATGGTCGAACCACTCAGGATAAAAACCTCTCTGCACTCACACTGTACTACGCATCACCTTATTGTAAATCATATGACTTCAAAATGGCCACAGCATTAGTCAGTTTATGTGACTAGGACAACCACATGGTGCGAGATATCGCACTGTCACATCGAAGTCCTATTCTACGCTTCTAAGACTCATTCAGTTTAGTCAGACTAAAATTTGGAGGTCTTAGTCGTGGCAGCTCTCTATCTGTGATACAAAAATGGCAACAATTTCTAGCTTATGGTTGTTGCCACGTTATTTCTGCCGGAAATGTATATTATCTATACAGTGAGATAATGTCATTCCAATTATTATTCCTGAGAAAATAATGTAAAAATGAAATACCTGTTAAAATGAGTTGAGACTACGAAACTTTCTAACTTTGACATAAAGAATATCTAAAGCATAGAAACTATATCATATAATACAATATATAAGCTCGTATTAGAAGAATTTATCGTCTCTACGTCTGTGCAGCCATAGCTTTTATTATTACTAGATATAATTACATTACAGAAAATTAAATCATTATGGAGTTACACTATTTAAAGTAAAAAGTTTTGAAAACTTTTATTAAAAAGTTTAATTAATTAATACCGATTTACCGATGACATAACGTCAGTATGATAAGGTAGGATTAGAGGTAAAATACTATAAAGGGAGTGGTAAAACCACATGTACACAGCGATTAGCACTAATCGCTGAGCAGTGTTGGAGATATAAATTTTTATAATTATTATTAATACTCAGTCGTAACTCTTACATTGGCGTTTTTACTATTAATTAAATATTTTTATTAATTTATATTTATTATATTTTTTCGCGGATTTCCCCCCCTCCCCCCTTTAAAGGGTGGAAGAGGGCTACTCCCTAAGTAGTATCTATCACAATCCGTGTACGATTTTTCAGTCACTTACCGCAATAATGACTGCCGCAGCCGCTAAAGCCTATAACGACTAACCGCACCAGCAACACTAGCAATACCTGAGCATATAACCACAGATCTCACTCACCACTAGTGAGTTTTTATATTTATACTGCTCTGTCTTTTCTATCGTATTTTTCACTTTAATTATATTATAATAATACTCATCACCAATATTTATACAATGTATCACTTAATAATCGATTATAAATTCAGTATTAATTTTTCACGTAGATCTTATATAATGAAATAATGATATAATTATTTAAATATCCAACACAGATAATGTATATATTTCATATGACGTCATAATAAACTAAGGTTTCTATCATAAGTAACAAATGAATTACTCGCTAGGTCTATAATATACACAATGCCTATATCTCACAATTGGTTTACTCATTATAATATATCCAATTATAGTACTCTCACTAAATATTAATATATATATTAATATATATAATATAAATATAATATATATTTTATCACTCTGCTTCTCACACTTTATATATTTATATATATATTAATAATATTTATTATTATTCTATATAGATCATTATATTATAATATTAATATATATATGATAATATACTTATATTAATATTATATATATATATATATATCAAGAAAACCATTTATATATATATAAAATTATTATAAATATTATATATATAACTATTATAATATATGATAATATGATAATAATCTATATATATATTTTATATCATATTTATATAAATGTATATATATATATTATATATAATATATATTAAACTATATTTATATAGGTATATAATATATATATTATATATATACTATATAATCTTAAATATAATATTATTATAATTAATGGCTCATATATATAATTTAAGTACCCTCAATATACAAATTTATATTTATTCATATCCATATATATATAAATTATTACATATATATATAATTATATATTAATTTATAGCAGTATATATTATATATATATTATAATTTAAATAATACAATAGACGTTCCTCCCTCCCAGTGAAAAATATGAGTCTTATTATACGAACTGGTCGTCACGTGATGCTGATCGTCTATCGTAAAGAATAAGGTACTTGTGTAAGTAACGGGTCACCTATAACGGTCTATATCTTATCCGCTTGAGCTTGAGCCATGTACTATCGCGGATGCTCAGTGAGTAATGAGTTATAACCCACTATAGCCAAAGCACGCTACCAAATTTACTCATAGTAACGTCTGAGAATGAGATACCGTAAGGCTAGAGTTATATAAGAGAAATAGCTCTAACGTTCTCTACTGACTACCAACTCAAGATCTCAGTAATACACTATGCCCTTCGTGCATTGACTAGCGTGATGGTTCTCATAACGCTCTGAGCTAGGGAAGGCGTCTCAACAATCAGGTATTTATACCCTGGAATTATTATTATTATTATATTAGACAATAATATTGAATAATTCCTATACAATAATGATAAAGATAAAATATTAAATATTATTTAATGCTTATAATAATTATATAAATATATATATATTATATATATTATTAATATCAATATATATACTATTATATATTATTATAGTATTATAATATATATTTTAATAAATATTATATATTAATATATATATATATATATAATTATATTAAATTATATCATATATGGTAAATGCGCTCCTAGTACTATACAAGATGTTTAGAGCAACACATTCTAGCTAAGCTGAGAGTGCCCCAGATTCGTAAGAGACGGGTGGTGGCGATTTAGAGAACGATATGACTATAATCTCTAAATTAACTCTAAAGCTTAGTCTCACTCAGACGTTAATGAGAACATTAAGGTTTAGCGTGCTTTGCTACTAGTTGGAAAACTTCCCGCAAATCCGCGAACTTCTGGCCTAAGGCCAGCGGATTTAAGCCGGAATAGAACCTGTGCATACCTCTTCAAGTGACCTTTCTGAAGGGATGAAGTTCCCACTGTATCAGGTCGTTTAGATCCTTTCAACATGTATTGGGGGAGATGGAACCGTTTTTTTATGGTTATATATTTATTATCAATATTAATAAATATTAAATATATATATTATTTATTTATTATATACTATCATATATTATATATTAATATATATATATAATATTATATATATATATATTATATATATTATATATATATATAATTTATATAATAATATAATTATATATATATCATATATATATATAATTATATATATAATATAAATTTAATAATTTAATATTTTTAAGTTATATAATTTATATAATATATATATATATATAATATATATTATATAATATTTATATAAATATATATATATATACTAATATGATATATATATATATACTAATATATTATATATTTAGACCTAAATGGATTATTTATGAAACCAATTGATATAATAAGGACATATGTATTATAGACCTAGCGAGCTAATATGTACTATTGCATAAGATACTGTTTATGACGTCATAAATGAAAAATATATTCGGGATTATTAAACAAACATTCATGTATCTACGTGGAATATAAAACTGAAATTTTCGTAATTTACAAAAGGATCATAGAAGGTAGAAATGAGTTTATCAGAAAAAAACGATGACGCCGAACAGCGAAAAAAAAAAATCGAGTGCGCACGTGGTAAATGCGGTGCTAGTGCTGTGGCTGTTAGCTGATCGTCGCGGCCTCAGGCAGGTCTTCGGTTAAGCGATTTAAACGCGTTTTGGAGTGAACTCCGAAGCAGACACCCCTCCCCCTTAAGGGGAGGGGGGGGAAATCGCGAAAAAAAAATAAATTAAAATAAAAATAAAATATATTAAAAAAACGCCAATAATGAAAGGTATGCTGATTAATTCAAAAAAATAATCCACCTTAACCTAGCGATTGCTTGACTCATCGCTGGTTCATTGGTTCTCACCCTATTTAGTATTCCCAATCCTCCTATACTAACTGAACGTTTGTCTATCGGAATGGTTATATAAAACACTTTAATAGTATTCACACTTTTAACTAAATAAGTGAAGAACTTTCAAGTGATTTTCAGTAATGACATCAATTAAAGCTATGGCTCCAGACTTTAGAAACAAATTCTTTTCTATGGCATAAATTTATTAGATAGTTCTGGTTAATTAAGTTTTCTTGCTTATGTACTAAATGAGAAGTGTACACTTTACAGTGTATCATTCTACATTTTTCTCAGGAATACTATACAAATACGAAATAATAAAAGATGGAAAGCTAACTGAGGAAACTATTAATCCGGCAGAAAATAACGTGCGGCCAACAATTAAATGTTACTGAGTAATGTAATCTATCTTTTTATCGGACCAAATAATTGATGAGAAGGTATTTAGATATAGTAGGGATTGCAAGAAGTGTGGTAAAAGAGATAAAGAGGTTGAAAGTAAACGTAATAAAAGAGTCAAAAGGTTTATGTGTTGTGAGTGAATACAAATCCTCAGGTAGCGAGGTTTATGTTGGATGTGTGAGCATACTGGAAACAGTGTCGAGTTTAAATATTTAACGAATATGTTGTAATGAAAAGGGAACAGATGATGCATAGTGTTGTAAGAAAGTTGTGATGGGTGGAAGGTATAGCTCGTGCTATTAAATTCTTGAGTTGGATGTTAAAAGGACTAAAGGTTGAGTGCGCTTGCGGTCTTGCATGAGGGATTTGTTGTACCCTATATTCTAATGAATGAGATTCCCAGGTTAATCTAATTGACAATATATTCATGGAAACAACTTTTCGTTAAAAACAGAATCCAAGATATCAAAAGTATGACAGTACCTAAAAGGAAAATTTTGGTAATATGAAATTACCTTTTATTGGGAGAATGAGTTGTGAAAATGAACGCAGAATTAAAAGAATATTAAAAATTCAAATTATCCCCAGTTCAACTTCAGATAACTTTATCAAATGAAAATTAAAATTGGAAAATTCTTCAAAGTTAAAAGATAAACTTTCTTTACCTGTATGTTTCATCAGTGTATTACAAATACAAGTGCCCTTGATTAATCCTCGTTTACTACTCGTTAGTCTTTCTATTCGCCATTGCTGAACAAAAAGGTATCTCCTATAGAACTTTGGAACATTTTGCCACCCTACCCCAATTTTTCTGCGATCAATTCTCTTATATCTCTTGCTCGAGAAAATTCCATCCTATTCAGGATTCAATTTAATATTTTGAATGGAAAGGGAGCCTGATCTCCATTCTTTGGTTAATCCGTGAAGGTCTCATCACACCGTCCAAAGATGATATGAAGAAATTTACAAACTAGAAATATTCTAATACTGAAGTAGGGTTTTGTCACTTAGTGATACTTTTTCTATGTATTGGCAATTATTAATTTTCTTCTATTTATTATATTGATAATATTATAACTTTTAATGTAGATTTATTTATGTATCTATTTATTCAAAATTTTGTTATTATTGTTAGTATAGTTACTATTATCATATAATTATGATTACGATTGATTCACCCGAACTATGTCGGAATAATAATAAAAATGTTTAGATTTGTCTTGCGTCACATTTTATTCAGTCCCGTATGACAACCTTACATGTTCATCGTTTACGTATAGAATATACTAGTAAGATATATATAAATTATATACCATTTTGTATATAATTATAGTATTATATATAATTACATACATATATAATAACTATATAATATTTTTTGTATATATTAGTTAGAATAGGGTATTAGGATTATAATGAGATTATATAGAATATATAATTATTT
Organism: Trachelipus rathkii; assembly: GCA_015478945.1. Classification (NCBI taxonomy): domain Eukaryota; kingdom Metazoa; phylum Arthropoda; class Malacostraca; order Isopoda; family Trachelipodidae; genus Trachelipus; species Trachelipus rathkii. The sequence goes on along the minus strand of JABUQX010097664.1, from coordinate 16,959 downwards.
TATAATATGTATTATAAATATAATAGTAATTAGCTAATATATTGAATAGGATATGGTAGTATATATATATATATATGAAAACTTAAAATAATATAAATAATATTATAAAATAGTAATAAATAAATTATATTAATAAAATAAATTATCTATAATATAATTATTAATATATAGGTAATTAAGATAAATATAAAATAGAAATTTTATATTTATATCATAATGGAATATATATATTAATCTGATATATATATATTAATAAATATATATATAATATCTATATATATTAAGTATATAATATATATATAATATTATATATATTAATAAATATATATATCTATAATAAATATTATATATATATATTATAAAATTATATAATATTATATTATAATATAAATATAATTATTATATAATATATATTATATATAAATAAATATAATAATTATAAATAATATATGATATATAATATTACAAATAATATATATTATATATAATAAATATGTAAATATTAATATATATATACCTAGTATATTATTAATATATATATTAATATATATATATTAATATATATATGTTTTTAGTTATATTAATATATAAATATAATTATTTTTCTATTCAGTGAAAGTTGAAAAAACTCCACACTTTATTTGACATTCACAAGAATATAATTAATAAATTTAAAACGAACGAATTTTTTTTTTATATCGGGTTAATTTGTTCACAATGAAAGTTGAGACATCTATATGACTTGCAATACGAAGTTTTCCTTATTTGGTAATGTTAATAATCTATTAATAAATCTCAGGAATTTCCTCGGAGTAGCTCGATTGAGATACGTTTAGGAAAGTTGCCATTATAATTGCACGCGAGGAAGTTCCGAGCCTTAATTATAACCGAGTTTATACGCGTATACTATATATTGATAAAATATATATATATATATATTAATATATACTATATATATACTATATTATAAACATATATAATATATATATAATATAATAAATATATATATATATATACTATATATATATTAATATATATATATATATAATATATATGAGCAAATGTGAATTTTCTGACAAATATTAAAAAAAACAAAATATCGTTGAGTATAGAAAAAAAAGTGGTCGTTGCAAACAAACATGCAATGAAGGCAGGAGCCGCCACTGAAATATTATACAAAATATATATACTATATATATATATATATATATATATATAATATCTTTAATATATAATACTTATATATATATAGATATATATTATATATACGTATATATATATATATATATATCATATATATATATATATAATATATATATATATAATATATATATATATATATTATATATATATATAAATTATATATATATATTATAATATATATATATATATAGTATATATAAATATATATATATATATCATATATAGTATATTATATAATATATATAATATTATATATATATATGGAGATAAAGTTAAAAATTATATGGTATAAATATACAGTATATATATATATATATATATATATATATATATATATATATATATATATATATATAGCAATTAAAGGGAGAAACAAAATTATCTATCATTTTTTGATCTCCTCTCTCTTTCTCTCGTAACTCAATTCTACTTCATACCATATTCCTCCTATGGATACGAAATCCCTCCAGAATGTCTTGACCCAGCATATCAAGGAGAGTGTCATGTTAATATGATTCGAAAAATGCAAGCTTCCTTCTCTTGGGACTGGGGTCCTGCTTTTCCCAATGCAGGTATTTGGTGAGTAGAATGTGATTATTTGCTCGATCTGTATGAAGGCCTTATCTACCTTACACATAGTACTGTTATCATATCTATCTGTACGCTGGTCAATTTCTTGCTTCCTTCATTTATAAATATAATTTTAAATATTATCTTTAAAAAAATGGAAAACTGCACTACCGTTAGAAATTTAGAAGCTAAAGATATTTTCATGATCTCTTAAAGGCCTAATAGACATTGTGTTCATCATTTATTAAATATTATATATACAACCTGTAAAGTAATGATGATGAAATGAGTCTTACCTGAGAATGTGAATGCAATAGCTATATACGAAGATTGTACTTAAGTAGATTAACTAGATTTTAAATTGAACAATAACACCTTATATTTGCTAAGGCACTTACATGCTTATCGTGTGCCTGAATGAAAACACTTGCAAGGTGATAGCACTTCGCTATACAATGAAATCATGGCTTTGGTAAGATACAATCATCACTCTTATTTTACAAGCTCATATAATTTTGGCGACCACGGAGTGACTTTCCACTTGCTTGTTTTGTTAAGCAGTGTGGCAAGTTTCCTTTTATATAATTTTTTGAGCATTTACGCTAAGATTTTGTATATTCAAATTTTGGCACAAGTATCATCAAAAATACCATTTTGCTTATTCTAATTAGAGACTTTTAATCAATAAGAAATTAAATTTATTTTTAAAAACAAAAGTATCCAACATAAGTATGAAAGCACTGCATAATACATTGCATCTTGCACACAACACACACACACACCACACACACACACACACACACACACACCACACACACACACACACACCTACACACACACACACCAACGACACACACAACACACACACACACACACACCACACCACAATATATATATATCATATAATATAATATATATATATATATTATATATATATACTATATATATATGATATATATATTATATATTATATTATATTATATATATACTATTATATATACCATTATAATTAATATATATATCAGGAAGTCTTGGAGAATCGTTTGGATGCGTCAAGCTGCAAAGGTTAAGTAGCATCGAGATATACTACCCAAAAACCAAGATGTTTCATTTTAAATATAAAGAATCCAAGACTTACTGGCTCCATGGACAGTGAATTTTAGAGTAAGCTAGGAAACAATCTACCTAAATTAGGGTAAAGATATACTGTGATATATATGAAAGTCAGAACAGAAATTACAACCCTAGGTTACTGTGAATATAATTATTTATGTATTAACATTTTTCCAATAGGCTTACTTCGATTTGATATCCAATACCTCCATTTCTGGCAACCTTCAAATTACATTGGGCGGTGAGGAGTATTTTAATTCGGAAGTTATTGTGAATGAAAATGGTTTTGTTGAAGATGCTTTCAAAATACCTGAGGTAACTACATTAGCATCTTGCATTTTCCCAGAATTAAAGAATGTGATTTTTTTTATTTTAAATATCAACTTCATAATAGATTTAAAAAAAATATGAAATAAACATTAGATATTACCATCCAACAACAAAAAGTTTCAATACATTTTAGGATACTGTTGAAACTTGGTGGCCCAATGGATATGGAGATCAACCTTTATATAACATCAGTTTTACTTTTACACCGAGTGACTTTCCAGAAAATGAAATGTCTTCTTTGACGAAGAGAATTGGTTTCAGGACGATTGAATTAGACCAGAGTTTTGTTGACGAAAGTGATCAGTCGATAGGTGAGCAATTTATTTTTAAGATTCTTTATATACTTTTGAGAAGTGATCTCGAGCTATTGTGCTACCACAGCAATCCTAGTCATATATCCGTCAGAGCAAGTGTTTCAAAGTTATATCTGATGTTCGTTAAGTCCGAGTACTTTAGCAGTTTATATTCCTGAAGGGAGAGATGGTGCCCAGAGCGAAGACGGGACAGCATCACTCTGGTTTGACTATCCAAGGATTGTTCTGTGGGATATATTTCGGGTAGACGCGCTTGAGGTATTTGTTGCTTGGATATTCAGAGATCTTTCTTTGTGTTAATTGAGTGTGGATATCTTTGATAATGGACGTGTTTGGGGGCGTGTTAGAGCAGTACATGAATGGTGTCATCTTTTTATTTATTCGTGCCTCGGGTTGTGTAATGTTCTGTGTAGGGGAGTGTTTTGCTGTAAAATTGACAGCCAATCATGTCGAGATGGACCTCTATAGGATGAATATTTGCTTCAATTTGCAAGTGATGGATGGGAGTGGATGGAAGACAGTTTGTTATTATTCTTGAAGATTTGTTTTGAACGATCTATAATTTTTGAATGTTGACTTTGATGCTGTTTGAACCCAAACGGGTGATAGTTTAAGATGGGACTTAAATATTATCTGTAAACTATTGTGAGGCTAAAATTTGTTCCACTTAGCGCTTTCATCGCATTTAGTTTATGTGTGGCTGTAGAGGAAATGTTTATGTGGTGGTGAATGTTATGTGTGTATCGAAAGTTAAAACAAGGTTCATGGGTTGCTTATTAAGAGGGAGTCTGTTGCTTGAGAGGTGAGCTGCTGGATGGGTATTAGGCTCCGTTCTGTCATGTGGAAGTAATGTGATATAATATTTTTTGGAGAGAGACTGTCATTATGTTTGTTGACAGATATTGTTCCAATTGGTTTATATATAGCTG
>JABUQX010097664.1:0-7500 GCA_015478945.1 Trachelipus rathkii | reverse complement strand
TACCATTCTTTTATCTATACACAAAACTAAGGTTTAAAGAGAGAGAGAGAGAGAGAGAGAGAGAGAGAGAGAGAGAGAGAGAGAGAGAGAGAGAGAGAGAGAGAGAGAGAGAGAGAGAGAGAGAGAGAGAGAGAGAGAGAGAGAATTCTAAAAATTAAATATTCTCAAGCAAAATAAAGGAATTAAAACCGCATTTGAAAAATAATATTTATTTAAAAAAAAAAAATTTAATTACAAATTGAAATTTCAAATGAAAATTCATTATTTCAAGAGATGAAGATTTAAAGTTTATCCAAAATTTTCGTTCTCAATAAAAAAAAAAAAGACGTAAGTCAAAAGAGGAGCAATTTGAGATTAGTTTCTAAATGGGATTTCTTAAGAGTTCTTTACTTAGAAGCGTCTGCGATTTTCATCTGAAAGGAAGGAAAATTATTATTACTATTATTATTATTATTACTATTATTATTATTATTATTATTATTATTATTATTATTATTATTATTATTATTATTATTATTATTATTATTATTATCATTATTATTAAATGCTATATTAATACTCCTATTAAATTTTCCGAAAGGCTAGAGTTGCTGCTACTTCTATTGTTACAACAACAACAATTACTACTACTGCTTTTACTACTACTACTACAGCTACTACTATTACTACTGTTACAACAACAACAACTACTACTACTACTACTACTACTACTACTACTACTAATAATACACACACACACACACACACACACACACACACACACACACACACACACACATACATACATAATAATAATAATAATAATAATAATAACAGAGCAATGATCAATGATTGTAATAAAATTAATTAAAAATGCAGACAGAATAATTCATAAGAATATAATCATCAATTGAAGTATTTTCTTCATGAAAAAAAAAAGCAGAACAATATTTCAAAATAAACAATTCATTTAGAATACTTAAGTAATCATCATAGTAAATTCATATCAATTAATAAATAACTAATTAATTAACATAATTAAATAATTAATTATATAATTCACACATTGATTCTCTATAGAAATCGATCCCTAGTCCAACACGTTTACACACAGTCAATCTGTTAACTCAATTTAAAGATCTTTTTATTAAAATATTCATTTGAAACTATCAAAAAATTCGATGAGAAAACTAACCATGGCTAAAGGCAATTCCTCCGCCGGATGCTGAACCTCCTCCTGCTACAAAACTACTGCTGCTACTATCATCTCTGCCCCATAGTCCGCCTTCGGTATCTTTAACATATATATATATATATATATATATATATATATATATATATATATAGAGATAAGAAGAAGAGAGAGATATATATATATATAGATATATGTATATATATATATATATATATATATATATATATATATATATATATATATATATATATAAAGAGAGAGAGACAAAAAAAGATAAATAATTTTAAATCACAATTTCTTTGATCATCAGATTTTCATTTTATTTAATAAAAAGCTCCACACATATATTGCTATATAAGAGGTTATTTAAAATGTTTGACACAATTGAGATTTTTCAATAATAGATATACCTGTTTGGCTTCTTCCGGCCGCTCCTCCTCCACTAATTGATCCTCCACCTGCAATGAAATCAGTACTGCTGCTGTCTCCTCTCCCACGGTCTTCATCTTTAACATATATGTTATATATATATAGTTATATATATATATATATATATATATATATATATATATATATATATATATATATATATATATATATATATATATATATATATATATATATATATATATATATATATATATATATATATATATATATATATATATATATATATAATTATAAATATAATTACCATGATTGAAGGCGACTCCTCCGCCACTTGCAGAGCCTCCACCGGCAATAAAAGCAGTATCTCTTGAACCGATCAGATTAGGTAAGGCATTCACATTGAAAGATCACCAATAACAAGGACGGATACCAATATGCCAGATTTCATTTTGATTATCTAAAACAATTAATATTTGTCAAACTTTGATAATAATAATAATAATAATAATAATAATAATAATAATAATAATAATAATAATAATAATAATAATAATAATAATAATAATAATAATAATAATAATAATAATAATAATAATAATAAAATATCGCATTTTTTTCTGTTCTAAAATAAAAGTAATTTTAACAGATGTTACATGATTGATTGAATTAAATTAGTTGATTGTATATTGTAGAAACCCAAACGGCAAAATTGTAATTATCTCCATTAACCCCTAATTTTTTTTTAATGTCATTTATTTATTTTCCTTGTCACTGTTTATTACAAATGAACAATATCTCTGTTACAAACAGATATTCCGCGACAAATATACTTAAGTTTACAATATACTCATACATACACACACACACACTAACACACACACCTACACACACACACACACAAGCAGGTGCTACAGTTCCCCCCCCCCAAAAAAAAAAAAATTATGATATCAAAATTTTATAAATTTTTTTTTAAATAAAAGCAATTAAAACTGAATAAAACCATAGAAAACTCGCTACTTTGAAAGATTCACCACCCTCCGAAATTTTTTTGCGTTCGCCAGTACACACAAACTTCTACGAAGCCGAATGCTCTGAAGTTCCCTCGGAACTTTTTCCCACCACCCCAGATAATTGATCTGTGTCGGGGCGTTTGTTCCAATTTGTATGGAGCATGCATCACATATCTGGGGTGGTTCCACAAACACTATTTTAATTGATAAGGTTTAGTCTATAGCTTTTTGGCTTGTTAACTCTCCCATTCTCACTAACTCTCACTAACTCTCACTAACTCTCTCCAATCTCTTTAAAGTCGTCGAGCTGTTGCATCACTCTCCCACTCCCCTTATACTATCGCTCTTACAATTAATTGACACTGCTCTTCAGAACTCTCTAGTGGAGTACCTTCTCCTTTGAGGAGAGGTCGTGCCACTCGCCTTTCCACACAGGCTCACCTTTCTCTGTCCAACCCTATTATGACCACGGACTTAAACGCTATGCCAAATCCTTCTTGTACTTCACTGGTAAAGTCTGGAATTCACTTCCTTCATCTATATTCCAACTTTCTATGACTTGTACACTTTCAAATGTCGTGTATCGGGGCATGGCGGCCTTTGATTTGGGCATGGATTCTGCTTCTCCCAAATCAGGTGTATTTTTGGTAGCTCTCCGTGCTTTGCCCACCGAAGGATATATATATATAATATATATATATATATTGTTGAGAAAGAAAGAAAGAAGATATATATATATATATATATATATATATATATATATATATATATATATATATATATATATATATATATATATATATATATATATATATATATATATAAATTTTATTACTTACATTTTAATTTAAGGCGAGTTTTGAACCTTAGGATAGAAGGAACAGATCACAATAGGTGACCGTCATTATAATACTTTGACCTTATATACAATCTCGCAAATGCAGTTCCTATTTGCTCAGTGGTCACCAAAAAACGCCAAATCATCATTTGGTTGAAAACTAAACAACTCTCGCTTGGATCCAAAAGCAAAAAGACTGAAAAACACTGATGCATATATTATTGTTTTTTGTTGCCATTAAATTAAATTAAAAATTATTTTATTTTTTCAATTTTAAAAGGAAGGAATATACAGCAAAATTTTCCGGAAATGCAAATATTGCTTCGTTAACTATACAGAAATGATTTCGATATTATTATTATTATTATTATTATTATTATTATTATTATTATTATTATTATTATTATTATTATTATTATTATTATTATTATTATTATTATTATTATTATTATTATTATTGTTATTATTATTATTATTATTATTATTATTATTATTATTATTATTATTATTATTATTATTATTATTATTATTATTATTATTATTATTATTATTATTATTATTATTATTATTATTATTATTATTATTATCCTTATTATTATTATTATTATTATTATTATTATTATTATTATTATTATTATTATTATTATTATTATTATTATTATTATTATTATTATTATTATTATTATTATTATTATTATTATTATTATTATTATTATTATTATTATTATTATTATTATTATTATTATTATTATTTCGATGTGAAACTTTTCTTTCTATTTCAAATACATTCAAATAATTATAAATTGGATTTTTTAAAAGATTTATTTATTCTTATTGAATAGATAATTCAAGAAGAAAAAAAATATTTTGGGGGTGTCTATTGCCTAAAAATATTTTTTCAACCAAAAATGCTCCTAATTTTAATCTTTTTACGAGATTTTAAAGTATTGATATAATAACAAATGAATTAAGTTACAATTGAGATGATATAATACTTTCCAAATGTAACATTGTAACATTTTGTATATTCTTAGTTTTTCTTAGTCATTTTATTCCAAATTGAGAAATAAATATTCAACAATGATCAAGATATCATAAATGGAAGTAAACACCTAGACAATTTTTTTAACAGATATTTTTTCAAACAATTTCTTTTTTTAATAGGAATTAACTTCTCACTTCTAAATATTTTGCGGTCTCTATTGTATAAACTAAAAATAAACAAATGCTACTTTTGAGATATATATCGTTTAATTCTTACTGTAACCGAGAATGATTACACTGCATAACAAATTTCAACTTTTTGTCTATTGAATTGAATTCGACACGTAATTATAGGTAATTTGGGTGCGCTGAACACGAATATGCACTTAGTTTTTCTCTATCAGGTCCCAGATTTGCACAATAGACGTTGCCCCCTTTTCAGTATTTGTAGGAAGATTTCACTCAATTTGCTATACATGTGTTTTTTTGTAGCCACATATTATAATTATTCAAGGCGATTTTTATCTACATATATGCATAAATTGGCATAGTATTAGCCATTTTTGTATGTTTGATTATGCACAATCAACTAATAGTTTTTTTTTTATCATTTTAACTCATTTAAAGTTATATACCTCTGAAAGCGAATTTTCATTTATATTTTTGCAGATTTCTTGAGATATAATTTGAAATAAGTATTTAATATACCTTTAAATATGGCCGAGCAATCACGCTATATGCCATCAACTAGTAGAAAATTTAATTGCAAAATAACCCCGATTCCTTTTGTTACATTTGTGAAAATTTTGCACTTCCACATCAAAGGGGAAATATAACTGACTTTGTAAGAAAAGCTTACTTTGCCTACTTTGGCATACAACTAGGTGATCAAGGTAAATCGTGGGCACCACATAAAGCATGCACTGTATGCATCGAAAGACTTCGACAATGGACAAAGGAGTCAGAATCAAAAATACCTATTGGAGTTCCTATGGTACGTTTTTTATTTCACAACACCAAGCAATTTGTGATCACTGATATATATATATATATATATATATATATATATATATATATATATATATATATATATATATATATATATATATATATATATATATATATATATATATATATATACTCTATATACATATATATATATATATATATATATATATATATATATATATATATATATATATATATATATATATATATATATATATATATATATATATATATATATATATATATATATATATATATATATATATAAATATATATATATATATATATATATATATATATATATAATATATATATATATATATATATATATATATATATATATATATATATATATATATATATATATATAAATATATATATACAGTTTTTGTACCGTTATATACCGTTGATTTTGATAACATTTTATTCCATAACAGGTATGGCGGGAGCCAACTAACCATGAGACCAATTGCTACTTTTGCGATGTCAATCTTTCAGTCTACAGCAAGAAAAGTAAACAATGTATCCAGTTCCCAAATTTCGAGTCCGCGATACGGCCTGTTCCAAATTCAAATAAAATTCCAATTCCAACATTTAAAGGCTTGAAACCTCATCAAGAGGTCGAAGATGTCCATGAAAATATTGTTGAGCACTCGGAATTGGCAGACACCGACTTTGACCCTGGTCTATTTGAAGGTAAAAATTTCCCAGAAGCATTTAACCAGGCCGAGATAAATGATCTTGTGAGGGATCTAAATTTGCCCAAAACGGCTTCGGAACTTCTAGCCTCAAGACTTAAAGAGAAACATCTTCTTACTTCAGACACACATATTTCCTTTTACAGAAAAAGAGAAGAAGGGTTTCTTAAATATTTTAAAACAGAGTGTAACTTAGTATATTGCTGCGATAAACCGGGTTGTTAAAGGATATGGGAATAACCTCTTACAATCCCAATAACTGGCGCTTGTTTTTAAACAGCTCGAAACGAAGTCTGAAATGTGTGTTGTTGCACAATGGCATTTTTTACGGCTCAGTACCGATAGGTCATTCTACAAAGCTAAAGGAAAGATATGAACATATAGAAAAGGTATTACATCTTATCAAATAAATGGAGCACGAATGGGTCATATGTGTTGACTTAAAGATGGTTAATTTTCTGCTCGGACAACAGGGCGGGTATACTAAATATCCATGTTTCCTCTGTTTATGGGATAGCAGAGCTAAAGAAGAACATTATTGCAAGAAAATATGGTCAGCACGAACTTCACTTACAGTCGGAGAAAATAATGTAATTAAACCACCTTCAGTGAGCAGAGACAAAATCATATTTCCTCCTCTCCATATCAAACTAGGTTTTATGAAACAATATGTGAAAGCTTTGGATAGGAACGGCGAATGCTTTCAATATATACTGTCAAAATTTCCAAGTGTAAATTATGAGGAAATTAAGGCGGGAGTTTTTGATGGTCCACAAATACAAACGTTATTGAAAGACAATAATTTCCCTAATGTCATGTATGAAAAGAAAAATAAATGCGTGGTTATCATTCGTAAACTTGCTAAAAAACTTTCTAGGTAACTATCGTGCAGATAACTACGTAGAAATTGTGAACAATCTTATAGGAGACTACAAAACATTAGATTGCAATATGAGTTTAAAAATACATTTTTTGATTAGTCGTCTTGAAAACTTTCCAACTAATTTAGGTGATGTAAGTGACGAGCAGGGGAAGAGATTCCACCAAGATATAAAAATTATGGAAGAACGTTATCAAGGTCGGTGGGATTCTCACATGATGGCCGATTACTGTCGGACCTTGAAAAGAGACCTGCCATCAACAAATAAGTATGCTAGGAAATCTTATAAAAGGAAATTTTTGCCAAATTAAACGTTTTTTAATGTAACTTTTGATTAGCATAAAGGTATTTCTAGAATATTTATGTCATATTGCTATAGTTTGAACTATTTCTATTCATTTATGTTGAAATAAATATTACCAGATGACAAAATTTCATACCCTGATTTTGAAAACCTTGAAAATGTGCCATAGACTTATAAAAGGAAATTTTTGCCAAATTAGACATTTTTTAATGTA
>JABUQX010097663.1:65000-71771 GCA_015478945.1 Trachelipus rathkii | reverse complement strand
ACAGAAGATAGAAGAGTATTACAGACTTTTTCAAGTAATGTGCAAAAAAGGAATGTGTATAGCTGTTAAGTTTTGAGTCTGATGGTCGCATAGTGAAAGAATAATACAGTGTGGAAGAGCGAAGCACACGAGATCTCCTCAATGGGGGAGGCATGCGACGAAAAGGGTAGAAGGCACGGTTCAATGTAATGTAATGTATTATTAGTATTCAAAAGTAATATTGTTATTATTTATATTTTTCTTGATTATTATAACTATTTATTCACTATCACTTATTATTAATTATTATTATGGTAATATTTTGAATGAGTATATCGCATTACTTCATTTACATTATTTATATTATATTTTTATTAGTTGATTAATTTCTTCACAAATTTGAAAAACACTGTACTAAAAATTACTTAGGATATTTAATGAAATTATTTAAGTTATTATTATTGATTAAGATTTTGTTATCAATTGTGCAAACTGTACTGTAACTAGTAAGGTTATAGTCACTTTCATTCCAGTATATATTTTTAAAGTATATGTATTTTATTAAAATTTATATTACTCATTACACTACTAGATTATTATTATAATTATTATTATTATTTATTATTGATTATGTATTAGATTAATTAGTGATTATCTACTTATTGATCATTTATTTGTATTATTATCTGATTATTATTATTATTGAGAGAATATAAAAATTAGGATAGAAAATAATTGATTATTGTTTTTAATTATGTACAAAAAGGTATGAATAAGAGAATTAAAGGAAATATATTATCATTATTAATTGATTATTTTAATTATTTTAGTTAGTGATGATATTATTGATTATATTATTAATTATTTCATTATATATTAATCTAATATAATTATTTATTATTAATGTAATTAATTATTATATTATTATTATCTGCATTGATTTTATTTATTTATTATTATTATTTATTAATTATTACTTGTGTTTATTGTCATTAGTATAAATTGCCTTAGGTATTTAATATTAATTCATCTATTTATTTATTATTTATATTAGTGTCGTTAAAAGTATATATTATATTATCATTATTATTGATTAAATATATTACATTATTATATATTATTTATTAATTATTATTAGATTTTTTATTTATAGTATTAATCATTAATTTATATTATTATTATATTTTATTTATATTATTAATTATTTATTATTTATTATTTATTATGTATTATTTTAATAATAATTGATATTTCATTGTTTAATAAAGTTTATATTTCTCATATTATTTACTATCTCTGTAATTCGAAATAAAGGTTTAATTAATATAAATGATGATATTGAATTATTATGTATTAGTTGATGTGATTGGTTATTTGATTAATATAATTATTATTATTAATTATTAGTCTGATAATTTATTTTATTATTATTATTTATATTTTATTATTATTGATTATTAAGTACTGTTTGATTAATTCTAAAATTTTTGCTAACGATCATTGAAAATTTGTTATTTCTTAAATGATTATTATTATTATAGATTAATTATTGATTATGTGAGTGAGTGTATTAGTTACATTATGTGAAAGAGTGATTATTGCTTTTCACTCTGATTATTAATGTTTATTTTGATTTATTTATTATTATTGATTATTATTATTATATGTATTTATTTATTATTATTATTATCGCATTAGTGTTATTATTACTGGTGTTATTTGATATTTATTTATTGATATTGGAAATGTATTTATTTTAGTAATTTATTGTTTTATTTTACTAGTTAATTTAGTTATTAGTTATATTATTATTTAGTTATTATTTATTATTAATTTTAATTTGATTTTTTCATTATTATTGATTATTATTGATTATTTTATGTCAGATATCAACTAATAATAATGGTGTATTTAATTATTATTATTGAATAATCAATATTATTATTGTTAATATTATAAAATCAATTGTTATGGATTATTTTATGTATTAATAACATAATATCTTTTTGATATTTATGTATTTGAATGGTTTAAAATATATTTGTGAGCGCTATATTTATTGTCAAAACGTTTTCGAAATTATGTTTTTGTCGTGGCCGTTTAACAATAGTCACAGGTTAGTAGGATGGGAAAGGGTTCCAAATTATCAGTGAATAGTAATAGGGGTAGCATGTAGTGCAGTTGCGTAAATGATTGGTTTGTAGGTTTGATGATCCTGCCATAGTGGTAGACTGGGATGCATAAGCCTAGAAATAGCACGAATGGTATGTGTGTTACATTTTCAGAGTGTATACTTACTTATAGAAGGATCATATCCGTCTGGGGATAAGCTCAGATTTATACCTAGTTGGTATAGTTTGATTTGCACTCACTCTGCATGTTTAAAGTCGGTATAATCTCCTGATGATTTGCATAAAGGCTTGAGGGAAGGGTTTGAAACAATTGTGTAGATATAAGCTCTCGTTGTAAATAGACATGTGATGATGTGTCCTCTTTTTGAGGTATTATTTGTGATGACTGGAGGGATGGGGGTGTCTGGTAGATGGTCTGGTGGGATATCAAATATGGGTGACAAGGTTTGAGTATGTCCAAGTGGGAGGATCGGTGTTTCATTCTGTGAGGATTATTGAGAATTTGAAACGGAAGTATTGGAAAGGAGTGTGTTATAAGTAATGTCATTTTGCTATAAGTATTTTGGATTATATACAGTGTTGTTATCTCAAGACTCAGTCTTTTATTTTGAGATCATGTATATGTGATTGTGAATATTGGGGGGTTGATTCAGATTTTATAATGGAAGAGTTTTAACACTTTCAAAATATATAACTATATTATTAATTGTGGATCGTAGATCGCTGAGAATTTTGATTAATTGTAAGAGTAATTACGAAGTCGTAGTTACCAGTTAGCTATTTATTTAAGAGTAAGTTTTGACACATCTTTAATTATCAATGTTGAGTTTATGTTTATACAAACTGTTTACTGTTTTGTCATTATATTAATATGGATTTGTACAGTTGATAGGTGTGAAATTATTGTATGTGGATACTGCATTGTTAAAATTATTGTTACTCTATTAAATCAATGTTGAGTTTCCTAATTTAACAAACTTTTTACATGTTATTTGTCTATTATTTGTTGATATCTATTTTCACTTATTTTTTCATGTGTATTAAAATATTATGATGAATTAGTGATTTTATTTGTTATTTATTTGTATGACTATCTTAAATATTGGTTTTAACTTTGATATATATATTAAATTGATTGTTGATAGGTGATAGAGTATTCATTTATTTGGATATATATCTACTCTCAATATATGGAGAGTGTTTCATTTTTTATTTTGATTTTTATTGTTGTTTATTTTTATTTTTATTTTTAGTATATTTATTCCATTAAATTATATCATTTTTTTTTAATTGATGTTTATTTCAATAATAGATTATTAATGTAATTGATCGATGAGTCTATTAATTATTTATTGATTGAGTTGTAATTCAGTTATTATTTATCCTTGTTGTATGATTTTTGTATCTGTTATGGATGTTAGGTTTGATGTAGTTGAGTGATGTAGATTATTTTTATCGCTCCAGATCACGGAAGTGTTTGCGCATATTCATGTTAAATATAGTGGCGTGAATCTATTTTCTTTACGGATTATTCATCGGGGGAGATCTAATTATGAGTATTATAGTGGAGGTTCGATAACTTTTGAGAGTGTGACGGTGTAGCGTTGTTAGTGCTTCAGGTTTAATGGGGCCTCTTTTATATTTAGGGTGAGAAACTGGTGCAGGATTTGGGTGTAGAGCTTGGCATTATATATCAATTAGATATAAGTGCTACATGGAGTTCAGAAGTGATGTGTAAATTATGAGAATTCCGACCAAGTGATGCATGGGTCGTATTAATGTCGTTTTGTAACATTCTTGAAGTTGGCTTGTAAATCCCTGGATTTATGTGGAGTAATTGTAAATCTATCAGATTTAGCGAGTTGATTATTTCATTTAATGCAGGGTTGATGATGGGGGCTGTTGGAAGGATATTATTATATCGATAACGAGTTTATACGATGTATCATCATCTGACCTATTGTAGTTAATAGTGAACGTAATACTATATAGAATATTGATATCGCATTTTGAAGCCAGTTTTGCTTGATTTGGTTTATTACTTTAATGTACTAAAGAGTAACTGTTTCAAGCTGCTTGCATCTTAGGAGAGTAGATTTCGTGCTGCAAGGGGGGTGAGTATGCATGTGTGTTGAGTTGGAGTGTGAGGCTAGATATTGGGTCATTTGCATGTAATCATCTATCTTTGATTAATATACTTGTATTAAGCTTAAACTTAAGTATGTAGTATATAGTGGTTTTGTATAATGTACTCTTAAATAGAGTTGAGTGAGAGTATAGTTCATGCCTATTATAATCACTCCATCGTGATGTGGTGAAAATCTTGATAATTAATAAGGTTTAGAGAGTGTCTGTAATTTGTACATAAGTTATATGTTACTCTGATGGATGAATGATTATCATATAAAAATGAGGTATAGTCAGACAAGTAATATAACGTATATTTGAAATCATGACGTCATTTTATCAACCAATAAAACGAACGCACACTACTCATTATTTGTATTAAGAATGGTGTCTGCTCCCTATTAATTAAACGCACTGAACTCTGGGTGAATTATAGAGTAGTTATATGTATAGGTATTATATTAGTGTACGTGATCGTATAGGGTCACCGGTTAGGGGTTAGGCGGGGGTGGAGTAGTTTCTTTATTTCTACTGACTGGGAATTATGATGTATAAGTAGGAGATAATATGTAGTAGTTATTTGGATAGATGTATGAATTTTTAGGGAAGTATTAAGGGATTAATTATAGCTATGGTCATATTTTGAAAAGGACAGCGAAGTTTAGACTAATATAATATTATGTGGGACTGAATAAGGATGAGTAATATCCTCAAGTAGGTAGGTATATTAATTAGTAGTATAGTTTATATATAGTTATGAATATTTACTAATAGGTTGACTAGTAGATTTTATTCATATGATTTACGAGTTATAGCAGAGAGGTAAGTAGATAGGTAAATTTTGAATACAGTTTATGATATAATTATTGAATAAAATATTAAATAGAGGTGTGTATGTTGTTAATTGAGATAAATTATGTGAAAGCTAGACATCGTCTTCAAGTCGTGTTTGATTTAATTATTGATTAGTGATTGATTGTTTATTATTATTAATTCGATGTTATTTAATATCTATTTGATGTCTTATCTCTGTCTAAAATATATATATAGATTGATTCATTATATTAATTTATACTTTAATTGAGTTATTTTAGTGTATTTATTATTCTATTGAAAAATTTTATTTTAGATTTATTTGTATGTTATTTTAGATATGGTGAGCGTCTACGAGGCAGGCCAAACAATACATTCGACATTCTCGAATCTTAGCTTTTGTTCTTTGTAATGGTAAGTTAAGATGAATAAACTATTTCATATTGAAGTGATAAAGTATATGAATTAGGAAAATTAGAGAAAATAAGAAGAGCATAAATTGAGCAGAAAGGTAGTGATCGCTAATAATGTTAGATAATTATTTATATTATATAAGGACTGTGAGAGCACCTTGTGTTAAAAATCTATAGTTTTGTGTTTAAGAGATCATGAGGTAGTTCAATGCGACGTTTTGTGGTGCTCGCGAGGAGACAAGTATTGGGAATGAATGAATTTCTGTGGGTTCTCGAATTACAAGGAGATGAATACGGAAGATGAAGCAGGTCGAAGGTCGGTATGGGAGGAACTGGGGACTCATTGTTTTGAGTGAAGGGGCGGAAGTGTGTTTTAGAGAGGAGATCGAGAGAGAGCATGGTAGATGGAGGAGAGAGAGAGAGGTAGATTACGAGAACGAGGAGAGGAGAGAGAGTATGTAGATGAGAGAGGAGGAGAGAGCGTGAAAAGAGAGGAAGGAAGGGTAGAGGAGAGCGAGAGTAGAGAGAGTTTAGAAAGTAAGAGAGAGAGAAGAGGAGGTGGAGAGAGAGTTTAAGCAGAGAGAGTAGAGAGAGACCGAGATTGAGGGAAGGTGGATCAAAGAGAGAGGTGACAAACTAAGAAAGGGGAGAGAGGACGATAAAGGAAAGGGACGGAGAAGAGGGAGGTTATAGACAGAGACAGAGATGGATATGAAAAGATGATAGGTATGAGATTATAAACAAAAAGGAGTCTTGTTACTTTTCAGAGAACTTAAGGGGCGAATTCATAGAGACTGAAGGGGAGAAGAGAGAAAATAGAGGGTAGAAAAGTGAGAAATATAACATTATAAGATTAACATTTTCGGATGGGAGATGTAGAGGAGACAGTGAGATGAAGAGAAAGAAGAGGAGTAGTAGAGAGAGAGGAGAGCATGGGAAGAGAGAAGGAATGAGAGAGAAGGAAGAGAGAGAGAGAAGAGAGAGAGAAGAGAGGAGCTAGGTCGGGTGATATTAGGATAGAGGATTTGATAAAGGATATAATAACTTTGATATAAAATAGGTTGTCAGATACACTAAGGACACTTATAAAAAATAGTGTATTTTGATAGATTTCGTATAGCTTAAGTATTATGTGTGGATGAGGTGATAGGAAAAAATAATGTTGTACTAATTAGTTACTGCCTCGGTTGTTAAAGGATAGTCAGATACGTTGTGGAAAATGTTGCACAATTCCAGGTCAGACACTTCTACAGATCAAAGGTCATTTTCCCTGTTGACACAGGAAAGCCATCGTATTTAAAGTGGAT
>JABUQX010097663.1:52500-60000 GCA_015478945.1 Trachelipus rathkii | reverse complement strand
ATATAAGTAATTTAAAAAATATTTCTGAGCTGGCTTTTGCACACACACACACACACCCATATTATAGAGTATATATATATCTATATATAAATATATAGATATAGTATATATATATATATGGGAGTATACGATATAATATATATATATATATATATATATATATATATTTATATAGTAAATATATTATATATATATAATATATATATGTATATATAACATTATATTATTATATATAATATATATATATATCAAACTGGGAGTAGACGCCGACCGGAGTCGCATGGCAAGGTTCGTGGTGTTTCGAATCCTAGTTTCGGATCCTATATAGAATTTACCCTAGAAGTTCCCCTCCTGAATTAGGGCCTATGGCCCGTGAGGTGTGAACTTTTTAATAAAAAAAAAAAAAAAAAAAAAAAAAAATATATATATATATATATATAATATTACTCGCATAGTGATAAAATTACCTCCCATTTTAATGGTGCACTTTTCTCTTTTGCGTTTCATATTCTTTACACACTCATCCTCCAGGCAAAATACTACTGACCACCATTTATTCTACATAGATATTACACATGATTTAAAGTACACACTCCTTCTTCTAGATAAACACTTACAGACATCCCTACTTACTCATATGCCCTGTGTGTGGGGGATGAAAGAATTGCCCACATCGGTATGTTCCTGCGTGGTCTAGGGAGCCGGGACTAAGGGGACGTGATAGTTGGGTTGCGCTGGCCTACTACCATCTATTTCTTGCCAGGAATGCTAATGCAGCCTCGGAGAGGGTCGTGCATCGCCGTAAACGGCCCTTCTTTTTTTATATCTTCGGGCGAAATTGTTATGAATCGATGGGGATACATGGGATGTCAGAGGAATAACATGTTGGGAGAAAGAGGAGAAGGTGATGGATGGTATTTAGAAAGGGCAAATTGATTTGCTCGCTGTGACTGAAAACAAAGATGAAAGGAAACGTTGAAATTGAGTGGTGTGGTGTGAAATGTGTGGGTGTGCTGGGTTTGGAAATGAATGAGAGAGGAAGAGAAGGAGTTTGCAATTTTGATGAGTGACCTGTAGTACAAAGCTATGTAGACTTTGATTGTGTGACCTAGAATTCTATATGGTTTAAAATTCAAGTTTGAACAAGGTCTTCAAGGTATGTTGGGTTGTGACGTATGGTCCATCTGAGGGAAACGTTTAAGAGAGTACGATTTTTTGTGATAATTTCTGGAATTGATGTTCTGGATGGGGTGAGTAGGAGCTTCAGATTGATGTTTTGGGGACCTGAATGGTTGGATAGGTGCTCAAAAAAGGGAATGGTATAACAGGTCGTTTTGGGGTGGCGGGAGAAAATGAGAATGGTTAGGAAGGTGATTGATTCTGTGAAGAGAGGAGGTATGTGTGTAAAGTAATACTTTCTTTAAAACACAAGAGTATTCCATAAGTATACTAGAGTTGGATGTAGGTAGAGATGTTATTCGAAGTTAAAAGTATTGATTGATTTTAGTGTTGGTGAAGAAAGGAGATGTTTGAAGTATGTGTGGATGTTATATCAGTTAGGGGTTAGGAATGGGATTATATATATTATGTTGTTCTATGTAAAATTAAGTTAGTGGGGGCTTGGATGGAGAGGAAGGTTGATACGAAAGGAAGTAGGTAAAATTTAGAGTGAGAAGCTAAGTGAGCAAGACAATAAGGTTAAGTTATGTTAAGGAGCGCTCGCTTTGCAAGTAAATCAGTTGAATGTGAACAAGTTGATAATGAACAGATCTGAAGCAAGTGAAGGAAGCCCCTGTTAGTAGTGCATAGGAAGTATGTGGATGTGCTAAAGTGGAAAGTAAGAATGTTAACAGTGAATGGTGGAATGGGAAGAGGTGATGAAAGCGGTTAAAGGCAAAAAAGAGACGTGGTTGAATGTACTAAAAGCAAATGAGAAGGTTTCAAAAGAAAATGCTTGGAATTATATAAGCGAGGAAAAAAGAAATTACTTAAAGGTTAGACGTCATGGAAAAGACAAGATGTAATTAAACAGATTGTGGAAGCGAGGATGAATGGGGACTTACTAGGGAATAGGGAAACTCTTCTGGAAGAAAGCGCGAAAGGTTAAAAGAATGAGAATAAAGGGGAATCTGCCTTAGAATAATGAATAGGGATTGGTGCTTTTGTAACTGATGAAATGGGGTGTGAGAGGAGTGTGGAAAAGAACACTTCGAAAATCTGCACAAATTAACAGTAATGAAGAGGTGATGTAAATGTGTGTGGGTTTGATGGCTGCAAGAAGGATTAGGTGTTCCTCCAAAAATAGAATCAGAAAAGTGGGAGTTTAATGGGGTAGAGTGGAAGTATTTCTAGCTCGGGTAAATCTGCAGCGTATAGATTGAACATTACTGGTGAAATGATCAAGAACGGAGGCGAGATGGTGATTGAATTGGATTTGGAAGATGTGTAATAAAGCGTTTATTGAGGGTATAGTTCCAAGGGATTGGATGAGAGCGGTAATAGTACCCTTATATAAGGGTAAGGAGAAAAGGGAACTGTAGAAATTATAGGCGAATAAGTTTATTGGTGTTGTAGGGAAGGCATATGCTGGTATTTTGGTCGAAAGAGTGCGTCGAGTTGACTGAAGGAACTGATTGGGGAAGAACAAGGTGCGTTTAGGAGTGTAAGAGGATGTGTGGATTCAAATCTTTTACATTGAAACAAATGGATTAGGAAAATGAGGGAGAAGAAGAATAAATTGTAATTTGAGTTTATGGATTTGCAACAGGCGTATGATAGAGTTAATAGGGAAGGTATATGGCAGGTGATAGTGATATATGGTGTTGATGGTAGGATTCTGAATGGAATCAAAAGTATGTATTACGATAAGTGAAGCGTGTGTAAGAATAAATTGGTGTCAATGTTGATGGTTATAGGCATTAATAGCGCGAGTAAGACAGGGCTGTGTTATGTCTCCTTGGCTTTTCAATTTGTATATGGATGGGGTTTTGAAAGAATTCGAGGTGGGATGGCAGGAAAATGGTGTTAGAACGGTGGAGAATGGGGATGAGTGGAGGGTGCCCTACCTATTTATGCGGATGATTTTGTTCTGTGTGGAGAATCTGAAGAGAGTTTGAGAGGATTGGTAGAGAGATGTGGTAGGGTGTTAAAAGGAGGGCTTGAAAGTAAACGTATATAAGAGTAAGGTTATGGTTGTTGAGTTGAGGACACTCCTCAGTGTGAAGTTATGTTAGATGGTGGACTGCATGGAACAAGTGTCTGAGTTTAAATATTTAGGGTATTAGTTGGATGAGACGGATGATGCAGATTGCAGAGTGTAGTAGGAAGTTGTTGAATGGCAGGAAGGTTGGCTGGGTGCAATTAAATCGGTTGGTGAATGTAATAGGACTAAGTCTTGAGTGCTGCTTAGGGTCTTACATGAGGGTATGTTCTTACCTGTGTTATTGTATAGTAGCTAGGAGACTATTGGTCTGGAATAAGAAGTATAGAACTAAAGTTCAATGTGTCAGATGGACAATCTTAGGACGTGCGCCTTAGGTGTGAGAAGAATTGATAAAAAGAGGAATGAACTTATTAAGAGTGGGTGGTGGTGTACAGAAGGAAAGGGGTAAATGACGAGAATAATGAAAGTTATGTTGAGATGGTTTGGTACATATGGAAAGATGAATGATAGTCGGTTGGTGAAGCGGATGTATAGTGGCAGAATGTTGTTGGGGAAACGACCGCGCTGGGAGACCGAATAAAAAGTGGCATTGAGTCAGGTAAACGAAATTGTTTAAAGGAAGAGAAATGTGAGTTGGTAGAGGCGAGAAGAAGGTGTATAACCAGGAGTGAATGGCGGGGTTGTGGGCCCTCCTGGGCCAGGGATGAACCACTTACATTGACGATTACCATTAGTGAGGATCCACGCTGTCCCATGAAGCTTTTAGGGGGATTTTCATGACTGCATGATTCTCACTAATAATGGTACTGAGGGGGCTGTAAGGGGGGGCTTTTCTTTCGACTTATGTCATGTTTTTCTACTGCTTTTCTTTTCCGATGCTTCGTCACGCACCTTACTCCCATTCTTTTGGGAAAATAGAAGGAAGATTTAAAGAAAGAAAGAAAGAAGCAATAATATTATATATATATTATATATATATATATATATATATATATAATTTATATATATATATATATATATATATATATATATATTATATATATATATATATAATATATATAATATATATATATATGAGTGCGTGTAGAAAGGTGACGGAAGATTTTGAATCGGGAAGCAAGATGTTCTGGGAAAGAAGTAAATAAAAAAAGGAAGAAAGAAGGAGGGGTTGGGGGAGAGGATTAAGGAGGAGATGGGAGTGGATAGGAGGAGAGGATAGGGTGGAGGAAGAGGTGGCGGGGAGTATTTTAGTGGATTTATTAAATGAGGTGGGTGGGGAGGGAGGAGGAATTTTGCAAGAGGGCTGAGGGATGGGGGTGAATTGGGGGAGGCGAGGGAGGAGCGAAAATATCAAAATGGAGGAAATATTAGCGCTTTGAATAAAGGAAAAAAAGGGAAGTCCGCAGGTATGGATGGGGTGAGAATGGAAATGTTACAGAGTGGAGGTATAGGGTGGAGGAATGGTTGTATAGGTTATACAATATATGCTTAGGAGGAGTGGTGTGGACCACAGGATTGGGAGGAGGCCTGTTTGGTCCCCTGTATAAGGGGAAAGGGGATAGGATGGAATGTGGGAATTATAGAGGCATATGTCTGTGAAGTGGGGTAGGCAAAGTGTATGGTAGAATCCTGATTGAGAGAGTGAGAGGGTTAACGGAGGGAAGAATGGGGGAAGAACAAGGAGGAATTTTAGGGAGGGAAGAGGGTGTGTGGACCAAGTGTTCACACTAAAGATGCTTGTGGAGAAAAGTTTAGAGAGGAAAGGGAAAGTGTATGGGTGTTTTTTAGATTTAGAGAAAGCATATGATAGAATGAAGAGGGGTGAATTGTGGAGGGTGTTGGAGGAAAATGGAGTGGGGGGTAAATTAGGTAAAGGTATTAGGGCCTTTTAAAGGAAAGTAGGATGTGTGTGAGAGTGTTAGGAGGGAGAGTGAGATGTTTGGGGTGGTGAGAGGACTGAGGCGGGGGTGTGTAATGTCGCCGTGGCTATTAATTTGTTTATGGAGAGTGTTTGTAGAGGAATGGTGAGGGAGGGGAGGGGGTGGAATTGACAAATGGGGAATGACAGAAGGGAAGTGAACATGATACTGTTGCGGTTGATTACTGCCCTAATGGCGAGAAGAACGCGGAAGGGTTGAGGTTTTTGGTGAGGGAGTTTGAGAGAGTGTGCGGACAAAAGGGGCTTAAAATTAATCCAGGTAAGAGTAAAGTTTTAGTGTTTTGAGGAGGAGGAAAAAGAGAGGGGGAGGGGTTAGAGGTCCGAGTGGGGGGTGTAGTTTTGGAAGAAGTAAAGATGTTTAGATTATTTAGGGATGGATTATGGGAAGGGGGAGGGATGAAGGAAGGAGATAGAACATAGAGTAGGAGAAGGAAAGAGAGCTTTGAGTGGTCTGAGGGAATTATTGAAAGGGGGGGATTTATCACAGAAGGTTAGAAAAGTATGTTTGAAAAAATTTGTGTACCAGCGGTGTTGTATTGGGTGTGAAACGTGAGGGGTTGAATGCCAAGTCCAGGAAGAAGTTGGAAGTAATTTGAGATGAAGGGGTGAGAGCGGTTTGGGGGTTAGTAGGAAGGGAGGGATTAGGAATTAGGGTGTGGTTGAGGGAGAGAGTGATTGGAGGAATGGGTTGGTGGGAAGAGCGGAGAAAGGAATGTTAAGATGGTATGGGCATTTGGTGAGAATGGAGGAACAGAGAGTGGTTAAGAAGAGTTTGGGAGGCGGAGGGGAAAGGAAGGAGAGGAAGGGGGAGACCAAGAAGGAGGTGGATGGATGGAATAAAGGAGATGCTGGAGGAGAGAGGGATGAGGGAGGAAGAGGGTAGGGTTTTGGCGAGGGATAGAGTGGGGTGGAGGAGGTGGGTGAGGGCGAGATAGGGGAGGTGTGTGTGGAGCAGGCTGTACGTACCACTACCCCGCTCAAAGCGGGAAAGAGTGAAAGCATAAAAATAAAATAAATAAATAAATAATATATATAATATATATATATATATATATATATAATATATATATATATATATATATTTATATATATAATATTATATATATATATATATATAATATTTATATTATATACTATATATATATATATCAGAGCTGGGCGTTGCGCCACCGAGTTGCGCCTATGCGCCTATGGCGCACTATCAATTTGCAGGCGAAAAGGCGCATAGGGGCAACAATTTTTAAAAAGGCTGACTAAGCAAAGGCGCACAGCCAATTCTTTGCGCCTATAGCCGCGCCTATGAACAGGAACAAAGCATTTTTTTTTACCTTTAAAAGTTAGAACTTAGAAGCTTGGCAAACTTCTATCATTTTAAAAAAACCAGTGTTTTAAAACTTATATATATATATATAATATATATATATTATATATATATATATTATATAATATATACTATATATATAATCGTATATAATATATTATATATATATATATTATATATATATTATATATATATATAATATATATAATAATATATATATATATATTATATATATAATATATATATAATATATATATATATATAAAATATTATGGGATAAGCGGCGTCGTCTGCCGATTTCTCGATGACGGTTTGAGATATCGTAATGAAACTTTGTATATGTTCTATTGGTATGTTAAACTGATTACCGGTGAGTTTTCAAGTCGCTAGGTTGATTCTAGGGGGTATCTCCCCCCGAGAGCAAGGGTGAAATAAGCGGGTTACGCCGTTTTTTGCGGCTTCCAATTCCGAGCGAAGATTAGGCCTAACTGACTAACGCTGTTATTATTATTATTATTATTATTATTATTATTATTATTATTATTATTATTATTATTATTATTATTATTATTATTATTATTATTATTATTATTATTATTTATTTTCATTTTATGTTTATTTTTTTATTTGTATTATTCTTCGTTAGCGTTAGCCCTGCCCCTCTCAGCCCAGCGTAGCACTGCACCAACCCCTGCCCCACACAGCACCGACCCCTATATAAACTCAGGGGTCGGTGCTGTGTGGGGCAGGGGTTGGTGCAGTGCTACGCTGGGCTGAGAGGGGCAGGGCTAACGCTAACGAAGAATAATAATCTTTTCATTGAAACAAATGATTGAGAAAATGAGGGAGAAGAAGAATAAATTGTATTTAGGTTTTATGGATTTGCAACAGGCGTATGATAGAGTTAATAGGGAAGGTATATGGCAGGTGATAGTGATATATGGTGTTGATGGTAGGATTCTGAATTGAATCAAAAGTATGTATTACGATAGTGAAGCGTGTGTAAGAATAAATGGTGTCAATGGTGATTGGTTTAGGATTAATAGCGGAGTAAGACAGGGTTGTGTTATGTCTCCC
>JABUQX010097663.1:0-40000 GCA_015478945.1 Trachelipus rathkii | reverse complement strand
CACCAGAAATAACATCAGAATTCAACTCACTACCAAGAATCAGTCAGTCATCCTAAAAGAAAAACTTAAAATCAAAGTTGAGAAATGAGCTTGATAAAAGTTTTGAAGTCTCTAAATTTCATATTTAAAGTCTATTTATTGCCGGATGGTTTAAAAAAAATTATAGACCTATATAGACTTATGATACTGATGCTGTATTTTATTATCTTTCCAGCAATCACGATTTAGGGGTACTGGGGTTGAGAAACCAAAGACAAATGTTCTTGTGGCATGCATGCATTCATATTCCTCTAAAAATTATTATAAATGCTATTTACTAACGATCGAGGAAGAAAATTTTTAAAAAATTCAAAAGTAAATTCTTTTAACACAACAGGTCATATATATATATATATATATATATATATATATATATAATATAATATATATATATATATATATATATATATATATTATATATATATAACTTAATATATATTACTATATATATAATATAATATTATAATATATATGTAATACTATAATAATATATTACTATATATATATATATACTATATATATATATATATACATATATATATACTATATATATTATATATATATATATATATATTATAGATATATATAATATATATAACTATACTATATATATTATATATATATATATATAATCATATAATATATATACTATATATATATATATGATAATATAATATATATATATCATATATATATATATAATATATATACATATATATATAATAATATATATGTAGAGAGGAGAGACGAAGATAGTAGAGAGACACGACGTAAGGAGCAGAGAGAGAGACCGAGGAGGACATAAGGATGACGAGGAGAGGAGGAGAGAGAGAGAGAGAGTATCACCTTCACCTATTCGTGGATCGCGTTCCCACACCACAGTTCTCCCTTGATAAGATTCCACCGTCACAGGCATTTCCCCGACGCTTATTTACTCTCCTTTTCTCAACTTACTCTCCTCCAATCTCTTTACTCAGCTATCGATCGAAACTGTTGTAACACTTTCTAATACAATCGCAATTTCAATGGATGATTACACTATGTAACACATCTAGTTGAGTTCCCCCTTCTTTGAGAAGAGGAGAGCTCGTTGCGACTTGTCTTTCCCCACAGTATCCCCTACCCAACTCACTCTTATCCCAGACTTAACCCCTATCGCTCAATCTTTCATGTGTAATCTGGTTGTCCCAAACTCTGGCATGAAATTTGGTAGGCCTCTGGCCTTTGCCAACCACAATGTAGTTGTAAAAAAGAAAAGAAAGTTCCTTTTTTATCTAATTTTCTTTTTAATTTACGGTCAGATAATGGGTATGAAGTGGCTTTTTCAATAATGTTTCTTCCAAACTTTTTATTCCTTTTTTAAGTCCACCATCATGAATGTTTTAAATAAGCTTTTATTTGGTGTGATATATAGGTAAAAGCTTTCTGAATAATCTTTCGTTAATAATTTATCAATCTATTTTTAATTTTTAAAATTAAAATCTAATTAAATTTTAAACTTCTTATTTTATCATATTTAGATCTCTCATGCCTGAATGATTGCGAATCGGAGAAAATTTGTGTGATTATTAGTACCTATTATTATTTTAATATTAAAATTTCAAAATAAAAAAATCATTATAATAGTTTACTATAATTTTCATATGAAGAGATCAATGAATCAATAAAAAATGAAATTTCAATAATTATTTAACCATTCTTAAACACTATGCTTAGACACATTTTTAAACAATAATCTAGTTTTGATAATTATATCTTCCTTGTACAATTAGGTGCGTGACGCGAAACTCATAACTGGGCATTTGATCCCTATCATAAGTTCCAACTGCCTAAAGCGACTATTTCTGGGTGCTATATATGCCAGCTCAAAAAAAAAAAACAAAAACAAAAAAAAAACCAAAAACAAAAAAAAAACAAAAAAATATATATATAACAATATATATACTCCTCCACATAATATATACTATATACTATATACTATATAATATATACTATAATATATACTATCATATTACTATCATATATATAATATTATACTATATATAATATACTGTAATATATATATACTATATAATATATATATATAATCAGCACTATAATATTCAGATATCTATATAATATATTATAATATATATTATATATATATATATATATATATTATTATATATTTAGTGAACTGGACATGCTAATATCCGCATTTGCCCGGAACATACGCCATCCTCTTGAAAAAGCAGGAGTTTTCTCCACAGGGAATGGGCACGAAACAAATTCAATTGTGTTATTCACTTGTGGCTTTGTGCTTATATATATACATACGTCATATACTATATATATAATATCATTATATAATACTTACTATTATATATATATATATATATACCTATATAATCTATATACTATTATATATATATATATATATATATATATAGCTATTATTCAGATTATATATATATATAAATACTACTATATATATATTTTAAGTGATTCTAAATCAATTTTTCACGCTGAATTCGAATACATAATATCACTCAGCAAGGCCCTACTCTGTTCAAATTTCTACACTATAAAAATCCGTCAACAAAAATATGTTCTGGAGACCATTGGGTTTCTTTTTTATTTCCTGATCTGCTCAATATTTAACAAATACAAATAACACTCATTAGCATGATTGCCTGTTTTCATTTTGTCGTAGTCTATAGGCCCTATATTAAGATTTTGAACTCAAAGGCTAGGCTAGGGTATACAAAATAATCCTACTCTATCCCGTGTATTACAAAGACAAAAAGTTTGTCTACATACTCAATTATATTTCGCTATTTATAAATTTGCCTAACAAAATTCACATAAGCAGGTACTTTACAAAATCACTATACACCCATTTTTCTTTATTATTGTAACTTCCTTAAATTTAAACGTCGTATATATATAAATACCATAATATAAATCGATCTGGCTTAATCTAAGCAACAAAAACAATATGCACTAATAAGGTTCAAATTTGCCTTAACAGCTGCAAGTATCAAAAAACAATAATTATTAAAAGCTAAACATATAAAACCTAAATCACTCCTCTAAAACAAATAGAAAGTTTTAGAGGTTCCTGAAGATGGAAGATTGATTAAAGCAACCGAAATATTTAAAAGCAAGAGACACTAAATTGAAAAGTGATGCAATTTCGTTCGTCGTTACTTTAATTTGGACAGAGAAAGGGTGCCTGTGGTTTGATCAGAATTAATTTAAACTCTTGTGTAAAAACCAAAATAAAAACAAGTGGTTCTCTACTTACATGGTTATCCTCAGTTACATACTACAGGAAGCGAACTTAAAAGTATAAAAGCACTTAACATGCAATTATGTTTATATTTACACAGATGCATAACTTACTTAAGATACTCATAAATGCAAATTAGTTAATAAAAAGTTAAAGGTTTCTGCTTTATAATAATAGAGACAAAAAGAAGTCACAATGCAATAAATTGTACAATGTTATGATTAGGTACAAAAGGAAAAAAACCAATGATAAGAAGTTGAGCTTGCAATTGGATGAAGTGAAACAGGGATGATTCTTGGGCCTCTGATTCAGCTACCGGTATTGCAATCTTTGGTCACACAACAAGACGCAAAACATTTCTCAATAATGACCTCATTCTACTGAAACGTGAGAAAAGGTTTTAGTAACGTAAACAAATTCCTACTGAACCTCGATCGCAACCGAGGTACTAACAAATAAAATTCTAGTTGAAAAGGGACGACATTCAGATTGCTAAAGAAATATTACACCTCCCCCGTTCTGAAATAAAGAAAGAAATACTTCTAGTTTTAGTGTATCAATAATAATAATAATAATAATAATAATAATAATAATAATAATAATAATAATAATAATAATAATAATAATAATAATAATAATAATAATAATAATAATAAGATAAATATAATTAATAATAATATATAATAATAATAATAATAATAATAATAATGTCGAGATCATTATTATCGACATATAAGTACATGCAATTTAAGTTAAGATAAATTTACACAAATTCAAATAATTGCTGCAAACATTACTTACCAATTTTCAACACAGTTAAGAATGCTTATTTTATTTATTTTTTTTATTATTATTTTCCTACAAACACAATTAAAGGTAAAATAACCTAATGGTAAGATCCAAATCAAAACAAATTTATAAAACAATAATGAAGAACGACAAATTTTTATTTTATAATACCCAAAACTTATAAATCCCTATCCAACCTATTTTAAAAAATTTACAAGTAAACTAGTAGCTATCATATACATATTTATTATGTAATGGCCAAAACGATCATATTCTATAAAATCTATTTTTAAAAGTTGCGAGCAAGCTACTAGCTCACACAAAAGTTACCCACACATTCTGAAGCAAATCATTTCAATTCACTTAGTTTGAAACCTTTCCCCTTTTTTTAAACAGACAAAATGTTTTTTTTTTTTTATTTCCTTATTTTGATCCACATTTCTCTTATTGAGAGAGCATCAAGATTCTCATGGCGAATGGTTCACTTGCCTTGAACTTATGATGGTCTGAAGGACAGTATTAGAACATTAGAACATTAGATATAAAGAGACAGTAGGAATCCACATGGGCCTATCGAGACTGTCCAAATCAAGCTATATTAGAACCAATCACCAAACAGCTCATGTAAATACACAAAGCACCCTAGGGCTTGTCAATAACTTGCATAGTATACACAAAGTTTACAATTAAAATATATATATATAATAATATATATATATATATATATATATTTATATATGATATAATCGTATATAATAGTAGTATTATTATATATATATAGTATATATATATATATATATATATATATAGGTATATATATATATCAGCATAAATTACAAAATCGCTAAAACCACACTACAAACTTTAATAACTGTTATAGTCATAACATGCAGTTTAACTTTAATAACTATTGTAATTAAAAACCTGCCAATTTGGCTTAGTCAAAAATATACTAACTGAAATTCAAAAAATCAATATCCTATTCAATCCTTTCTTAAACGTTCAATCAAGTTACAAGTTACACTCAATATCCTCCTGTTCATTCTTTTCCTCAAATTAAACAACCTATTAAACTGAGTTTGACTTTCGATAAACACATGTCATTCAGGGCTCTGCCCGTGAAGTGGTTGGTCAACTATAAAAAAAAAAAAAAAAAAAAAAAAAAAAAAAAAAAAAAAAAAAAAATGAATGCTTTCTTGTATCAAGATGGCATGCATTCTTCGTAATTTTCTTACCGTTCCCCATGGTCTCCCTTCCGTGGTCTACTATGAAGAATTTATTGGTCTCCGTATTATCAATATATGTAAATATTTTGTAGACTTGCATCATGCGGATGGTCGCACTCTGGAGAAATCACCTTTCTACAGAAAAACATCCCTAACTCTTTCAGTCGGCCTCTCCTCAAAGCTCTTACCCTCAAACCCAGAAATCATCCTTATTGCTCTACGTTGCACCCTCCCTGGCATATATATCTTTCCTTAAACAAGGGGCCCAAACTTGTGCACAATACTCTAATACTGGCTTAACATAGCTATTATACAGTTCGCTTATACCTTCCTTTCTCTTGTAAACGACGACGTTGCGATTTATTATACCCATCATCTTCTTAGCTTTGTTCCTTACTTCCAAACACTGATTAGCTACTTTCAAATTACTGCTTATAATCACAACTAAATCTTTTTCTTGGCCCACATACTCAAGCTAATTCCCATTCATATCGTAGTTTAAACTTTTATTTGAGTAACCTAGGTAAAGAACCTTTCACTTTTTATTATTAAAATTTATTTATCTGCCTACTCAAGAAGTATATCAAGATCATTTTGAATCTTTTTTATAGCATCCATCATTATTTTCGTCCTTACTAGTGGTTAGCCACTTTGTAATCAACATCTGCAAACTTAGAAACCTTACTTTAAGTCTCTGGTGTATAATATTTATATATTAATGAGGCCACAATAATGGTCCCCAGACTGAACGCCTGTGGGACATGGCAATCTTCACTATTTTCCCCATGATGACTTATTGTTCCAATTTAGTTGTACACACTGTTTTCTTAATTCTCAAAATCACTCTATTTTAATCCAACGGCATGTCTACTCCACCTACAGCCAGCATTCGCAATAACTTCTCATCAACTATGAATGGAAACGCTTATCAAAAAGCTTTTGGCTGAGTCTAAATATGTAATATCAACTGGATCTCCTCGGTCAATGCAAGTCAGTAAATGTATTCCACAACATTGCAGAAAGGTTTGTCCCCTGAACATGACCTAGACTCATTCCCTAAACCAAATGCTGGGAGTCATACATTATTTTTGTTAATCTCCCAAATATTTCCTATATAAGGCCTGCTCGGCTTTTAGTAATTTTTTCCAAAATACGGTTCCGATATACAGCTAATTTACGTCAATAGTTTGATGACAATCCTCCCTTATATCTTTCTTATAAATAGTACAGACATTCATGCTTGTTTTCCCAAGTCGTCTGTTACCTACCCAAATGTTATAGAGATTGCTTAAAAATCCAATAGAATGCCTTTGACCATGTTAAAGTACTTTCCCCTCTTTTTTCAGATTCTAGCCATATTTAACATCAGGACCCTTGTCTTTATAGCTTTACTTGGGTCAATATGGTCCAGCTAAGAGATGTTTAACTCTTTAACATTCAAATTGGCAAATTCACTATCTCTCCGTAATATATCTCTACCTTTCAAACTATTATTTCAATCTCTTTTTTTCCAGTAAACATTGAAGCAAAATGAGCATTGAAAATGTTGACCGAGGCATCATCTGAACTCATTTAAATTTTTATTTCATCAAATTTTAAATTGGAAACCACCAGTCTTAGCTTAACCTTTTAAAATTTATAAAAACTAAAAACTTCTTAATCCCTTATTACTATTCCTTGCTAAATTATTTCTGCCTCTCTCTATGACATTATGCTAATAAAGTTATTTCTATTTTTCCTATAATTTTCATAATCATACTCGCCTATTACTACCGTGTCTTGATATTCTAAAACATCTAGCTTTTCGTTGAATTTTCCTCTACTTATCTCATCTACTCTCTACACAAACAGGTTTTCTCTTTGCAACCCTAATGGGTTTTATCTTTAAACATACTGACTGAATATTCCATAATGAAAATTTGCTTAAAATGTTACACACATGATAAAACAGTTTTGTTTTTTGGTATTATAACTCCTTATCCAAGTCAAGTTATTATTGATCCATCTCTTCAAAATTGTGCTAATGATCGTAATTTCCGGAATCTAAGATCTCTTTCCTTATTAAGCTTGCAATTTGGGCCAGGATATCACATTCATGCGTTAAATCGTATTATAGTTATGGTCCGCACTATTTTAAATTCTCCTCACTCTAACCTCAATCTACCATCCTTTCATCGTTAGTTATATTAAGTCTAATATGGCAATCGTATCTTGTGGACTCATGAACAATCTGATTCAAAAAGTTGTCTGGTGTACAACTTATAAATACAGAACTTCAATGGTCCATACTAGTCAAGGTAAATTGAATGAACAGAAAAAGTTCAATCTCCCATTATGATTATATCTTTTTTTATTTTTTGTGACATGCTGTCTCGATTTCATTGGTCACCAATTTCCCGTCTAATTCTTAAGGTCCGCGTGGAGAATTTTACATCTGATGATTTGCGTAATATTTATTTACATAAGGATATCTACCAACACAGATTCCAACACTCATGTTAGCTTTAATGTCAGTCATGTACGAGATAAATATTGCTCTTTAAAACTAAGCGCAACGCCACCCCCTTCTTTCCTTTACGCTGGTATAATTAAATAAAGTGAATATCCTCTATTTCATATTCCTCAGAGAGAGATCATCTTTACAATATCTTACATTAACCCATGCTTCAGATATGCAAAATAATGTCTAGATTTCCTTGAGTAAGCCTAACTGAAAGTAAGCTTCATCTTTTTATTTTTAAAAACTCAATTACATTAATACTGGTACTAAAAAGAAACCAAAAAATTGAAAAAAAAAAAAATTTTTCGAGCCGAAAAAAAAAATTTGCGCCTTTTTGGTTTACTTTTTTATTGTCGTTCGGTCTTGTATTGTTCGAGGCCTGCAGCAACGTTAAGTTTTTAATTTATCATCACCATTGTTACAGTTTTGTCATTGCTATTACATTTTAAGTTCTGGTATTTAGTCCAACACCCCTAACTTTACCTAGTTTTGTTGTAGATATGACAAAGATCTACAAACCTGGTCTGATTAGAGTCTCAACACATTTGCGAGACTCAACGTCAAGTGAACTCCGTCTACGGCAAAAAGAATCTTTGTCCAGAAATTCTCTCCACAAATCCAAAAACCTAATATTTTATGAAAAACATAATTTCCTAACCCTTTCATTTACACCTTCCCCATTCCTCATCTGCACATAACCTAGGTAAAATCCCAGAAATAATGCACCTTCTACTCTACTAAGCTTTTCATCTTCTGAATCAACTCCTATAATCTGCTATTAATTCTTCTGATTTTCTATGTTCTATATCATTTGTAACCACATGTACAATAATCACATTTGAATCGACATTTGTAAGCTCAATCTCTATCTACTCTGACACCTGGAGAACATACTCTCAATCATTTCCTTCTACTCGTATTTTGAAAAGTCCTATCTAGGTGTCGTATCATAGGGTCTCCAATTAGCAATGACTCAGCCTTCCCTTTAGAAAACCCAGCACTACCATTGCCATTGGCCCTCTCCCAATCTAGAAGACAGTTATAAAAACTATTATATACTTCCACATATATCTCTTTTATTTTGGTTTTATTTTAAGGTATAAAAACTATTATATGCTTTCACTGGTATCTCTTGTATTTTAATTTCATTTTAGCACCGTATTTAGATGTAGGATATAAAAACTCATATATGCTTCCATGTATAATATCTTTTATTATTTAGTGGATTTTGTACTTTGCCAATGTTGGGTATAATTGTCCAGAATTCACTAGAGTCTAGACAATATCAAAAAAAGATCTCTGCTGATTCAATAACGGTCGTAACCGTTGTTCATGTTAATTCAAATTAATAATTATAATTATAAATAAGTAAAGGAAATGAAACTCTTCTCCTCTAACTTTGCTTCGATTTCCTTCTTTTTCTGTTACAATACCAACATGCTTTATTGTCAACGATCTAGAGCCAATCCTTTCTGAAAGATAGGATTGTTATAGACTTCTTCTATATTATTATGTATATTGTTAATTATATTATTATTATTATTATCTAATATTATTTTATTGATTATTATTATTTATTAGTTATTATTATTATATTATTATATATTAGTATATTTAACTTTATTTACTATTTATTATTATTATTATTATAAAAGGTGAAATTCAAATCATGAACCACCTCTATAGTTATAGTTTACGATAGAAATTGGTTAATATTTAATAATTAGATTTATTTCACATCTATTTCATTTTATACAAATCGAATGTGAGACCACAGATTGGATTAGTCAGCATACAAAACCCAAGTCTTTAAAAATGATCTCACCTTTGTTGGAAATTTCCAAGTAGGAAACTGAATTTTGTCTTCTGTCTCAATATATGAATAGAGAAATGATAAGGCCTACTCTTCTAAGGCTGGACTGTTTGTATAATACTACTTTGGCCTTCTTCACTTATGGAGTAGTAGTGACTACAGGCCAAATATTTCTTGTCTTTTATCCTCATAAAAAAAAAATAAAAAATTATATAGTTTTATGTAGAGGTATTACTATTTTTATTATCAGTGGCCACTGACTTGTTGATGATTTCTTTAATATATTGTTTTTGTTTACTTGACCTATAATAGGAGAGCAAAGAACACAAGTCATGCTTCCTTTTTAAGATGTATATTAGGGTCTGGGCAACGTCCTGCCCAAATCTAATTTGTTATTCCTCGTTCAACAAATCTTGCAAATCTACAATTTGGCAGAGCTAAAGCATGATTCGATGTTTCGCTTGGAGGATTCCATAGTTATATGTTAAACAACTCCATCAACGAGTGAAATGGGATCAAATTAATTTTTTATAAGTTGGTTCACTAAAAACATTTATTTTTATTGATCTAATTTTTATTATTATTATGTGTATTTTTATAAAGAAATGAATAATAAATAAATTTCATTCACTTAATTTTTTTTTGTTTTTTTTTGTTTTATTTTTTTTTAGAAAGGCGTAGAACAGTCCAATCCATTCAACTCAGTAGGCCATATTAATAATATGAAAGAAAAAAAAATTAAATATATAAAATAAACATATATATTATATAGAGATATACATACATTATATAATATATATTTTTGGACACTGAATATAAAATCTGCTATTAATTCTTTAAGACATTAAATTTGTGATGAAAGTAATGTAAGAATAAATTTGAACCAAATCTTATTTTACATTGTTTTTATTCAATATATATCAAATGTTCTTGTTAAACAAGGACATAGATATTTATTTGACTCTTAAATATTATTGGAGAATATTAAAAAGACCTTTGATCTATGAGCTTTTTATGTAGCTCTCTAAATTGAACTGCAGCTTTCCTTTTACCCTGCGGTCAGCATCATTGTTCTTATCATTAGGGGTGGAAACTGTTTCTGGCAAATTTTTTTCAAAAATTTGTGGTATGCCTTTTTTATTAATAAGATTATGTCCGATATGTGGTCGGGTTATTGTTTCTTGGTTAGGTTTTTTAATTTTTTACAGAAACAGTTTCTCCTAAATTGGTTATTTTTTATTTTCTTGTTACTGTTATTGCTGTAAAAGTATGGTTTACAGAATTTTTCTTTAATGGCTACCACATCTCCAACTCCCAGTGAAGTGTGTGTGTTATTTTTTATATTTATCTTGCTGGTTAGTGGCAAGATTTTGTAGGTTTGCTAAGAATTCATCATAGTACAAATCATTCAAATTAGATTCACTTTTCTGTATTTTTGAAAAGTCCAATATAACTGATCCTGATCAGGTTCACAAGGAAAGGACCAATCAGGATGCATCTGAATGATCTATACCATCATGAAATAAATGAGAAGAACAACCAGAGCTGGAACCTCATATCCCTTCAGCAATAATCTGCTCGGTGTTATTGCCAAATGGGAATATTTGGATCCTACCTACAGGGTTTCTTAATATGGGCTTAAAATGCTCCGGCCTTTTTATTTATAAGATTGTTGCTTCCCGAACTAATAAAGAAAACTCTCCTGCTCTATATATTGTTTTCCTAATAGGACTATAGATTAATATTTATCCACCTGTTTTGACTAAAGATTTCAACTAAACCTCCTAGACAAACTAGCGGTTTAAACCAGGGTATGGTGAAAACTCCAAAACTTTTATGAAAATCCAGTTAAAATAATTTTTAACACTCTACAAATCATCAAATAAAATTTTTAGATAACTTTCATGGAACTTACTATACTACTTCCCTGGTCACTAACTATAAGTTGTTGGAATCCAAAGTCAAACACATGAAAATTGAAAGGCCAGAAATAAAGCACTTATTATCTACATTTTTACATAGAACAGGTTTACAGCTCTAGTGTAATGTGCAAAGTTATAAAATTTTGAAAATGGTCCAAACGTATTATTTATTTTTATTATTAAAGGTCAAATGTGGTCAAGAATAATTCTCTAAGGATTTGAGATATGGGATTTATTCTATAATCTTTGTCATGGTTCTGATTAATTTTTATTGTTCTGCCATGCGTTGTTTTTACATTTGTATGCAGTCGATTTGGTTGTTCTTATGACTACTAAATATGCTGTTGGGATATAAAACTCCTTTCTTATTATAGCTAGAGAAGCTTATATACCCTGCATGTTTTCATTTTCATGTAAATTCTTTTAATTATTAATTTGTTCTAGTGAATGATTTTTATGCAACAATATAGGATTTTGTTGATTAAAATCAGCAATCTAAGTTTGCAATTTAACTTCTTTACTCTTTAATATTGTTTTTATCAAGAAAAAAATTAAGTTGTGTGACCAAATTTGTTCTTTATTTTTGGATTTTCTTAAATATTGATATGTTTCTGAAAAATTTTCTGTTTAAAAAAAAAAAATGACATTACAACTTTCTTCATATAAGCATATTGCATTGGGGTCACATTATAAACAATTTCTATAAATTTTTTCTCATGTACTTAAGTTACAATAACATTTAAATAAATTTTCTTACAAAGTGTGAAACCTTAAATAGTTTTATTCAAAGAAAGAAAGAATATCTAATTTAAATAAGGGTACAAAGAAAAAGTTTGAATATTATAATATTAAAATCTGTATTATTATTTATAAGGGATTTGGAAACAGTGACCTTTCTAACGCTTTCATTGATTGTTGATTAAAATACTTGGTCCATTTAAATAAAAGTGAATTTTTTAATAAAACCTAATATGAAAGCACATCGGAGTAACATATCACTAGGATTACTGAGATCCTTCACAATGATGAAAGGTATCGGGTGTTTTTCACATGCAGTTTTCATAAAAAACAAAAAAAATTTATAATGGTCTTGTTCTTTCGATTATGTATGTTATACGTAAAGTTATAATACAATTAAATGTCATCATATAATCAGCGTGTAATATGTAATTCATTTATTTTAAAGGTGGTGAAAGTATTAGTTAAAGTTGTCAGACATTTCTATTAGCACATTGTTTCCAATTTTTTACCAGAAATAGCTCTGAACTTCGGTCTCGCAGTCCTGTTGGACCAATATACAACTATTGCTCGTGCCTTCGAAGCATAGCAGATACAAGAGTGTTTTTGAAAAACGCCTCATCGACGAGTGGTTGCTAGGTGATGGCGGATACTCCGAAAAACTGGGGAGTTCTGTTTAGAGTTCGCGAGAACTGTTTTTTAGGAAATAGTATCTGGTTTGAGGTATCTGTTTGTTTGAAATTAACTTTACTTTTTGCCACACAAAGAATAATGGCAGCTCATACTCATTTGTATTTTGCTAAAGTACAAGACACTAACCATACAATGTCTTTACTGAAGCGTCAGTAAATTGGCTATATATTATTATACTCATGAAGGAGCATCATCCAATGCAGCGTTTTAGTTCTGGTTTTTATACTTTTTATTATGATTAGTGAAAAAAATATTTATATTCATTTTACGTAAATTACTATCATATTTTTTGTCCCAAG
This sequence comes from Trachelipus rathkii, assembly GCA_015478945.1. Taxonomy (NCBI): domain Eukaryota; kingdom Metazoa; phylum Arthropoda; class Malacostraca; order Isopoda; family Trachelipodidae; genus Trachelipus; species Trachelipus rathkii. Next base: position 26,710 of record JABUQX010097663.1, on the reverse strand, counting down.
TAAATTTGTTCACTTGTAGTTTATGGTTAAAAAAAAGTTTAGCCCTGTTTTTTCCAGGAAGTCCAATATTTAGTGGGCGTACAAATAGACCATGTTATCAGTAGATAATAGATCTCAAAGTGTTTGCTTTGGGGTCCATTTCATTATTTTTATTATATAAAGGTATCATTATGAGTATCTCAATATCATTCCTTACATAGTTTTATAGTGATTATCTTATAGGCTCATCTAACAGTACTATTAATTGTCGTAAACTCACTATAAATTTAATTTCTTAACACGCCTCATGGTGAATTACTATGAATTGTGTTGCAAATTGAACCAGAATAAATTTTAAATTACACATGAGACTTAGTGATAACAAAAGATAATTTTCCACTTTCAAGAGATTTGAAGAATAACCTAAGTTATCCATACAGAACAAGGTTATGGGATCAACATCTTCCTAAAGTTTCATACTCAAACTCATCAGCAAGTATGAACATGTGAATATCAATATTATATACCAGTGGCTATCATGAGAATGGGAAGGGCTACATCTAATACCAAACGGAAATAAATAATTTAATAAGAAACAATACTAAAATCATTTTCTTTTATATTTTTGACAACAAAAAATGGAATCTTTCAGTATCCTCAAGGCAATTTTAATATTAGAAAGGCTCTCCTCCACATCGAATACGCAGCAGATACTGTTATTTGAACCCTAAGAGTGTTAATGCTATAGTCTAATCTATTATTTAAATTAGGTCCTGGTAAGCTAACATTTATTATGTGATAAATTAGTTTTTTGGGTTTTATCGCATAGGTTCGACAAATAGACAATTCTGCATTTTGTTGTTTCTACGTGATCCCTAAATATGCATTAGGAGCTAAAAATGAAACATTATTATTTATTTTTTGAGCTGGCATGTGTTTTTCAACGAAAGAATACCCTTGTTAAGTTGGTCCAAAATGACATTATTATATTGCTGCTACATTTTTAGAAGGGCTCTTATTTTATATTTTTTAAGTATTGATTTCAATACAGAATTTAAGGCCAAAATTAAAAATATTTGGCAAAAAATTTTTTATCTAAATTTAATTATTATCCATACACAAGGCATAATCAAATCGACCTGTAGATCCAATTATTCTACATGTGTATTTGTGAATCAGTATTTAATAAGTATTCCAATATCTTAAGCTCTGAGAATTTTTTAGGACATTTCAGAAAGATCGGTAATTTAATAAATTTTGATAGAATTTTTTATTTAAGCTAGATCATCATCCAATTCTATGCTAGTATTATTATTTGGCTAGAGATGAAATTGGGTAATCCATTTCTAGTCATTCCATCTTATTTTATATTTTGACATTTTTTGCGAACAAGTCGGCCTTGTTCTGTGAATTTTCTTTATATACTTCAAATATGGCAATATTTTTATTAATTTATTTACAAGAAAATAAATCTTAAGAATATCCCCAAAGATGTAAAATATAACAGTGAACTGTTGTTTGTTAACAGGCCAAAAGAACATGCATTATTGGTAATATGATGGGCTCCATATCACACCTTAAGTAGAGAAAGTGTTCCCGTAATTATTACTTATTTCTCAGGTGTTCAGTAAGAGTCATTATTTGATAGATCTTTCAATGACCTTTTAATTTGGGGGAGGTATCGAACAAATTCACTCTGGTATAATGTATTGAAGGACTACATGTCAATACCGTGTTATTTTTATTATTATAATTTTTATACTCAACCTTCTAATAATAGAAGTTTTGTTAAATAATTTGCTTATCATCATTGTAACTTTTATGTACAGGGCATCTAATTCATTGACTGTACACCCCTATATTTAATTTTTTGTGCTGACTGGAGTCTGACTAGATAATATTTATTCAGACCCAGAATCGTTATACCTCAATTTCTGTGGTTGTTTATGTTTGTTTCTTATTTATACAAGTGTGTGGTAAGGTAGGAAGAGAGTGTTTTAGGAATTGCTGAGGATTTTTAAAGGAGACTATATCACAATTTGCTACTTGTTTCTGAAAAGGGTTTATCTACAGGTGTAAATTAGTTCAGCAACAACATTGGTTGATGTCTCTGCTTGTGCTCACTTTTATTTTTATGTGTTGTGTTTTGGTTTTTGAGTTGGATTAGGGTCCCACTTTGTTTTTTAAACTACATAAAATGCTGAGTGCCATGGTTAATTCATCAATTTAGCATTAACTGTAACCTAGCAGTTTTCAATTTTATGATTCAAGTACCCACATTTAATAACCTCCCAATTCTTTGATTTTTTGCAATTTGGATCAGCGTGTTTTCCGAGTTTTCTTTATCTCTTTAATGGGATTTATGGTCCATACAATCTGATGTTTGTAATGTTTGACAAATGTGGAACAAACCACCCTTTTTGTTGTTTCAATTATTATCGTTTTTTTGTTTTTGATGTCACAATCAATATTAGTAGCTAACACCGCTACTGTTTTTTCCTCAAACTTGTGATGTTGGTTTTTATTAGTGTTAAATGTATTTGCATCTTTGTTTTTGTATTACTAACTCCACCTCTTCCATAAATTCTATTATGAACTTCAAATGCCTTATTTAAAATTTCATTTTTATGCTTTGTGTATATTTGTGATGTTTAAATATACTCATGTGGGTTTGATATGATTTCAGGGCAAAGTAGGTGTCCTTACAGCATCTTCTCTGTTCTTCACTTACTATTTTATTTTTAAGCTATCTGATTCTGGCTTTCCTATTGATTTAGCTTCACTTATCCATGTGTAAAAGTCATTTGTTAATTTTTAACATTTTAAAAAGTTTTTTCAAATTAACTGAATATGTTGTAAAGTTTTATTACTGAAGGCACATTTAAGCAATTTTTTTGCCATATCATAATCATATCTGCCATAAGGCTTTTTTGTATTAAAATTTTTGCTGGATATCCTTTGAGTTTGTGTCATTACGATCATAGGAATGTTAAGGCGAATTTATGTGTATTCTCTCTGCTATCCATGATTCTTCAAAGTTTTTTAATAGACCATATCAAAGTCGGGCAGGTTTTTCCATCAAATTCAGGAAGGCTGGAAGTCGGGTCTTTTAAAAACCAGAGAAACGCAGTTTCCAAATATGAGAATTACATTGAGGAAATTATTTTGCATAGGGGTTATGAATTATTTTCAAGTATTCACTATCAAAGATAGATGCCAAAGGCATAGTCTCAATTTTTCTCACAAATTTTTTCTGCGCTTTCAAATGTGAATTCTTGACAGTCAGCGTAAACAATTTATTATTTTATTGTCCGAAGTTGTTTTTCTATTAATTTTTGTTTTTAATATTTAAGGATGAGAACCCTTTAACTCATTAACAAGTATAGGCTGTTTAGTATTTTTGGTCTCCTCTTTCTCTATAGGAAGCTGGGTTAGAGCAGTGTTCGAGGGACTAGTCCCACGGCTTTCAAGTTACCTGGGCTTCTGACCGATCGTCTTTAAGGTGGGGATAGCGCCTGGTCGGTGGCCACGCGGTGGGAAGCTCATCGGCTTAATCTATATCGCTGTGATCTTATTTATCATTTTGTAACAATGGCCCTTTTTGTCCTCCTTTGTTTACTAAGAGATAAAAACTTGTTGAATAAAATGAGGTTGGGCTTGCCCCATCACTAATCATTTCTTCAACAATTGTTAATTCTATATTTGGGTCCACTACATCAAAAACCGTAAAAATAATCTTTTTTGTTTTTATATGCTTAATAAGTAGTAATATTTATAATAATAATACTACACAGTATTATTAACAGTACATAAGTATACCTACTAAATATACAGTATATATGAGAAGAGAGGGGTGTTTAGTTAATTTATTTATTTATTTATTTTATATATTTATTTATCTTTTTATATATTGTCAGTCCTCGGATAGGCCTATGTGGCTTCAACTTATCTATTTTATACACTATACAGTACAATAGTTATGTACCGTATATTTTTTGTTATAATATGTGTTGTCAGTCTCGATAGGCCTATGTGGGCTCTACCGTCTCTAATATTTTCATAATAGCCCTATGTGGTCTTCAAAACTGTCTCTTAATTTTTTTATATTCAATACCTATTTATTTTTTTGTCTCAATAGGCCTATGTGGTTTTCTACTCAATTTTTTTTTCTAAAAATGACCACAGTTACTATTGTGTAGTATTTTATTTAATATTAAAGCATAATATTTCCCAGTACGATTTTATTTATTATTAATGTTTACAGTTTTAATTACCGTAATAGGCCCTATATATTTTTCTAAAGACCATATACCAGACAGAAGAAACTCAGCAATTACTTGGCGTGAAAAGACCATCCTGTCCACTAGCGCCATAAACAAAAATTTTGATGGCTGAAGAAAATTAATGTAAAGAAAATATGTGTAAGAAGGGGAGAATTCAAAGAAATTTCAGTTTTCAACTTTATACTACTTAAAATTATAAATATAATGATAATAAAATATTTACATTGAACTTTAACTGAGAGTTTTTTCTTTAATGTGGAAATGGAAACTCTTCTCCTCTAACTTGCTGATTCTATCTTTTCTCTGTTTACAGCCAACATGCTTAGTTCGTCAAATTAGAGCGCGATCGTTTTCTGAAAGGATAGGAATTTATAGGCTCTTCTATATTGTTGCATTATGTATTGATTGTTAAATTATTCATTATTATATTATTAATTATATATTTTAGTTATATTATTATTATTATTTATTATTGTATTATTATTATTATTATAGTATTATTATTATTATTACTTTATTTTTTATTATTATTTATGATAGTTCCGGGATTTCTCTACTCCCATTTAGTTCCATTTTATTCACTTGCTTAACTGTAGCTCTCCTTTCTATGTTCCTTAATTACTAGATGTTCCCGTTCACCCTCTAATTCATTTATACAAATGAATGTGAGACCAGATTGGATTAGTCAGCATACAAAACCCAAGTCTTTAAAAAATGATCTCACCTTTGTTTGGAAGTTTCCAAGTAGGAAAACTGAATTTTGTCTTCTGTCTGAATATATGAATATGAGAAATACTATTTGGCATTTCAAAGGCTGGCCTGTTGTATAATACTATTTGGCCTTCTTCACTGTATGAAGTAGTATGTATCTTAGGCCCAAAGTTTCTTTGTTTTTATCTCATAAAAAAAAAATAAAAAATTAAATAGTTTTTTTTAGGTAATTATTATTTTTATTATCAGTGGCCACGAACTTGTTGATGCATTCTTATAATATGGTTCATTATTGCCTAAATAGGCAGAGCAAAGAAACAGTCTTGCTCCTTTAGATGTATATTAGGGTAGAGGCCCCACTGCCAAAATCTTAATTTTAATTCCTCCGTCAAAATCTTGCATCAACAATTTGCAGAGCTACAGCATGATTCGAGCGTTTGCGCTTGAGGCACTTGCATTTATAATTGTAAAGCAACCATACAAGTGAAATGGATCAAAAATATGTTTTTTAAAAAGTTTTAATTACTAAAAAATTTATTTTTATAATTTAATTTTTATTATTATTAATGTTTATTTTATAACAGAATGAATAAATAAACTTGAGACGTTTACTTTCAATTGTTTTTTTTTTTTTTTTTTTTTTTAGAAAAAGGTCATATTTCAATCTTCAACATAAAGTACAATAAAACATAACAATAGAGTAAAAAAAAAAAAAAAAAATATAAATAATAATAAAATAAACATATATAATTATATAAGAGATATATCAATACAATTATATAATATATATTTTTGACAGATTTTGTACTTTGCCAAATGTGGGTATACATGTCCAGAATTCACTGACGTCTAGACAATATCATAAAGAAGTCACTACATGATTCAATAAGCGGTCGTAACCGTTGTTCATGTTAATTCCAAATTAATTACAAAATTGTAAAGAAAAGAGGTAAATTGTTATTTCTTTTCAACTATTTCGACTATCAACCTATCTCTATGCTCTTTATCTTCAACTAATCGATTTACCTACTTAGTTAAGTAAGGCTGAGTTGCATAGGGATAGAAAAACTACTCAAAGAGCAAAATCTTTGAAAACAGCAATCAATTCAAGGTAAGACCATATAGATGACAAATTATTAAATTGTAATATATAATGTTTTAAGTCATTATACATGAAGCACTGTTACTTAGCGGTCACAGAGCCTGACTGGCTCTTCGAGATCCTAATCTTGTTATTTCTATTATCTACAAGTTCTATAACTCTCCATTCATCTGCAGACCTATTAACTACTACTTTAGCCTTTTCCTTATCATCTTCTTGCCTAGGTGAATCACTAATCCTCTCTACCCCTATTAAGACATTAAGACATTAAGAATATAGAGACAGTAAAAAGCCACATGGGCCTATCGAGACTGTCCCAGTCCAACCCACTACCCAAACATGCTCATGCAAATCCACAGCACCCTAGGGCTTGTCAATTTGTTGTAACTACAAATCCACCAATTTGGCTTAGTCAAAACTAATGATATATAAATATGATATCCAAACCATCCACATGCATTAATAACAAGTTATGGTCACACATGCCAATCTAACATTAAATAACTACTATACACTAAAAACCCGCCAATTTGGCTTCGTCAATATATTATATGATAACCCAACCCATCCATATACCTATCCAACCCTTTTTTAAATGCTACAATCGAGTCACACTCAACAACCTCCTGCAGCAGACCATTCCAAAATTTAACAGCCCTATTACTGAATGCATGCTTTCTTATATCAGATGGCATGCTTTCTTCTTAATTTTCTTATTATGCCGCCTGGTCACCTGCCTATGGCCTACTATGAAAAATTATTGGTCTCTGTAATTATCAATAGATGTAAATTTTTGTAGACGTATCATGTCCCCTCTGAGAATCGCCTTTCTACACAGAAAGACATTCCTAACTCATTCAGTCTCTCCTTAGCTCTTACCCTCAACCCAGAAAACTCATCCCTTGTTGCTCTAACGTTCTGCACTCTCTCTAAGCATTCTAACGTCTGTTCTTTTAAATAAGGGCCCAAACTTGTCACAATACTCTATTACTGGCCCTAACATAGCTAGTCTTAGCAGGTTTACTTATTCCACTTCCTTGCTCTGTAAACAACATTGCGATTTATTATGCCCAGCATCTTATTAGCTTTATTTCTGTCCAAACACTGATTAGCTTACTTTCAAATTACTGCTTATAATCAAACCCTAATCTTTTCTTGGTCACAGACTCAAGCGCAATCCCCATTCATATCGTAGTTTAAAAACTTTTATTTGAGTAACCTAAGGGAGAACGTTACACTTTTTACTATTAAAATTCATCTTCCACTTAACTATCCTTTAGCATTTTCTTTAGCATCTTCTTGCTTAGGTTAATTACTAGTCCTCTCTACCCCTATATCCCACTTCCTCTTCGCCTCGATATTCCTACTAACTTTTCCCTTATTTTGTCTGCCTGAAGGGATCGGAAATGCCCTTCGTTGGTAAAGTCCGCTCTCAAAAACAATAAAAACATTTTTCTCTTATATAATGAAGAAGAACTCTCGAGAGTCTCGTCAATTTATGATCTTTAAAACTTAGAAAATTTAACGGCCTATGAGCTTTGCATTTTAGCTTGTTTTAGAGGCAACGCGATGATATATAAACATATTCCCCATTCCATACTTAGTGATAAACTGTTTATTTTATTTTATTATATTTTACTTTAAAAATTTTGGTGTATTTGTGACTTTGACTACTTGAGTATCGTTGGCTGTATGTAAATTATCAAAGGTAATTGAAAAATTTACTTATTACACATCAATGTTACAGATTTTTCCTAAAACTCCTTACGGAATAAGCTGCTGTGCGTATACGCAGGTTACCATAATAATTTTAAAACTTTTCGTTTTTGCATTTGTGCTCCAAACGTAAGAAATGCTCGAGATTTTGCGCTTCGTTTTTGTAACAGCGCAAATCGTGAAATGCTCACAAACGCAAGGAATTTGTTTAATTCCTTGATTTTTATAAAAATCACAGGATATACTCTAAAAGAAGTAATAATGAAGAATAATAAAAAAGAAAATCATCGCTCTCTTTAGGAAAAAAGTTACAGCCTCTCAAAGTTGTTAAAACTCATAGACATCACTTTTGATCCATCAACGTTAGGTTTCATTTCAGGCCCTCTAGTTCAGGTTATGATAAGTTTTGTTAGGTATACACAGAATCACTAGAAGAAGAATACCTATGTAGAATTAACACATCTCATCATAAACTGAACTAGGATGGCCCTAAAACAAGCAGATAGGCCCCTAATTAATGATGAGATGGTTAGTTATATTGATGACCAGTGAGTGAGGTTGTGTTAATTTTTGCTCTCAATTTATTAATATAATTTGTGTATTTGAAAGTGAATTTAGTAAACAAAATAGCGTATGTGTTAATACACTACTGCTGTGTAGTATAACTACAGTCATTAACAATTGTTATATTAATTTTGTGAATAATTTAAATTTGATTGCCTAAAACCCTAGGCTAACATAGGTAAGAGTTTTAACTGTTTTCTGTGTCTGGGTTTATTTGGATTCTTAAGTAGACTTTCTGTAGAACAAGGGCTACTTTAATATGTGTGTACTTTAATTCAAGATGATAATTTAAATTAAATTTAGTGTAATTTCTCCAGTCACAGACTACAGTTACCAGCCTACGGTTTAGTTATGATAAGAGGAGACTTTTATAATATCCCTGGCCTCGGCCTAAGCTAATAAATTGTTTACAATTTAACGCTATTTTAAAGAGGAGTAGTTTATTTCTTTTTAGGCTTTAGTGATATTTAAACTGTAGTTGGTGAATTGTAGGTACAGGTTAGTAAGCTAATAAAATTTAAAGTATGTAATGCTCTGTGTGATATCTGTGGGACACTGTAAGAGGTGAATATGTGATTTGAATGCAGAGAATGTGTTTTTGAATAAGAGAATGTGTGTGTTAAGTGAAGGAGATTGCAAGACTGAGTGAAAATGTGGCCTGTGGTTTCCCATTACGGGTTAGGCAATTTTATTTCGTACGCTTCGGCTCCCTTGGGGTGTTGACTCGTTACGAGAAAGCACAAATGGATTGACAGAAGAAGTATTTGAGTTGGAGAAAGGAGGGAAAGTGTTGAGGAAAAAAGTTAGTAGGGAGGTCGAGGCAAGGAGGGCGGATAGGGGTAACGCACAGGAATAGTGATTCCCTAGGCAGGAAATGAGAAGGGAAAAGGAATAAAGTAGGGTATATAGGGTATCGCAGATGAATGATAAGAGTTGTAGGCAACTAGAAATAATGTTTAAAGATGAGGATCTTGAAAGTCAGTCAGTCCTTGACCTGCAGTAACAGGTTTCACTCTTCCAGATGGTGAGGGATCAGAGAGAGTGCCTGGTATAGGTGTTTGAATTTTTTCATGAAGGGAAGACTGATAAATGGCTAATTGGAGACTCTATGATCCGATACCTAGATAGGACTTTTTCATAACTAAGAATAAAAGATAACCGATTGAGGAGTATGGTTATACCAGGTGCCAGAGTAGTGGATATCGTGGATAGAAGTCAGAGGAGATTGATTACAAATGTTGATTCAGATGTGATTGTGCATGCTGGGTACACGAATGAATAGGGGCATAGAAGGTCAGAAGAATAAATAGCAGATTATAGGAAGATGATTCAAAAGGAGTGGAAAGCTGAGTGGAATAGAAGGTAGCATGAGTTATTCTGGATTTTACTAGGTAGGGCGCAAGGTCAGGAAATGGGGGATGTAGGGCTTTAGGTGTAAATGAAAGGGTTAGGAATTATGTTTTTCAAAATAATTAGGTTTTTGATTTGTGGAGAGAATTCTGGATAAAAGATCTTTTTGCAGCAAGAATGGAGTTACTGTGAGTCGTAAAAGGTGGTTGAAGCTTTTCGAGTACCAGTTTTGGAGACTTGTTTAGCAAAAAATAGGTAAAGTTGGGGGTGGTGGGCCATAAATCTGTATACAAATAATAGCAATGGTAATGTAATAGTGGGAAGATAAATAAAACTAATTGTTATGTTGCAGGTTTAAATAATGATGATAGCAATAAAAAATAACATGCATTTCGAGTATCAAATGTTTACACAAATTGCTCATAGCCCTTGACAATTAAAAAAAAGATGAGCTGAATTAGTCACACCATAAATTAGAATCTAGTACCCTTATATAAAGGTAGGGCGATAAGGTTAACTGAAAGAATTATATGGAGACTCCTTTCAGGAATATGAAATAGAGGGGTATTCACTTTATTTATACCACGCATAAGAAAGAAGTGGGTGGATGGTGTGGCGCTTTATGTTAAAAGCCATATTCAATCTGTTAATGACTGACTGACTTAAAAATTAATCATGATATTGAATGCTGTGGATAGATATCCTTATGTACAATAAGGTATAAAGAATAGGGGCATTTTATACGGGACCTCCTGGCCTCGAGAGTCAAGAATTAGACTCAGAAATTGTAAAGAAATTGAGACAGCATGCCACAGTAATGAAAAGGTATAGTCAATATGGTGATTTTAATGTTCGCTGATTCATCTGGGAATTCCTTGTCTAAATATGGGACCGTAGTAGTTTCTTGCATTATTTCATTAAGATTGTATACTAGATACTTTTTTGACCCAGATGGTCCAAGGAACCCACAAGATACGATGCATTATTAGACTTCAACTAACGATGAAAAGTATGGTGGATGAAGTTAGAGTTGGGGAGAATTTAGGACTTCGTGACCATAAATATAATTAGATTTAATATGAATTGTGATATCTGGGCCCAAATTGCACAGTTAAATAAAGGAAAAGATCATAGATTTCCGAAATGGGGATTTTACCAAATATTACGAGACATGCTTAGTAATAACTGACTGGGTAAAGAGTTTAAAGACCAAAACAGTTTTATCATGTGGGAACATTTTAAACAAATTATTAATGAATACGTCAGATCAGTATGTTTTAAAGTCAAGCTCCATTCGGTGCTAAGAGAAACCTGTTGTGGTGAAGAATAGAGAGAGTAGAAGAGAAAATTAATGAAATAAGGCGCGAGATGTTTTACAAATATTCAAGGGTAGTAGTAGGGATAGAAAAGTGTAAGAAAATTATAGGAATAAATTCCTTGTGGTTAGCGCAGTCTATTTTTTTATTCAATGTCTTTCTAAGAGAAGAGGCAGAAAATTCAATTTAGCAAGAATAGTAAAAGGGTCCGAAAAAGTTTTAAGGCTTTGTATTAAATTTAAAGTAAGAATAGGACAAATTGTCCAAATTAAAATTGATGAAAATTTAGTGAGTTCAGAGATAGGAGTTGGTCCAAGCATTTCGATGCTTAACTTTTGCCTTCAAAAGTGTTTACAGAGGAACAGATTAAGGATATAGTTTCAAGGACTAATAGTTCTTGTTAATGCATGTACAATAGACTTCGAATTTGAATTTGATGTAATTACGTTTATTAGATCATATTATCCAAGTAAAAGCTGCATGCCCTGAAGGTGGATATATGGTAGAAGTTCTGAAAGAGGGTAGTGTTAAGATTGCAAAGGCACTTGTATTTGATTTTTAAGGCGAGTTATACATTGGTGAGGTACCGTGACTGGAAAATGGGCAATATGTTGTGGCTGATTTATAAGAAAGGTAGTAACGAAGATTTGGGAAATTAGAGGCGCCAATTTATGTCTACATCTCTGGTTGTAAAAGGTTCTGGAAAAGTACTGAAAGGTCATATAGAGTAATATTTAGAAGATAACAAGGTTAGGGTTGGGAAAGCATGGTTTCAGAAAGGGGAGGTCATGTCAGACAAACCTTATTTAGAATTTATGGAATACATTACTGCATTGACAGAGGACCGAGGAGATTCAGTTGATATTGTATATTTAGACTTTAGCTAGAGAGCTTTTTGATAAGGGTTCCCCAACAATAAGGCTCTGATCGAAAAAGTTTATTTGCAAATGTGTAATAGGTGGAGTGGTACATGGTTGGATAAAGAGTGGTTGCGAAAATAGAAAACAGTGTGTAAATCTAAATGGGAAATCATCTACCGGGAAATAGTGAAAGAGTGAGTGTCCCACAAGGGTAGCTCGGGGCCAATTCTATTGTTTCCTCATATATAAATGAATTAGACCAGGGACACTTAAATGCAAGGTTCTAAGTTTGCAGATGATACAAAGTGGCCACCTCAGTTTAGGAATAGTGAAGGATGCAAAAAGATTCTAAAAAATGATCGTGATAAACTTCTTGGGTGGGGCAGATAAGTGGCAATGAATTTTAATAGTAAAAAAGTTAAGGTTCTTCACCTAGTTACTCAAATAAAAGTTTTAACACGGTTTCCAACAAAACTGCCTTGACTCTGTGAACCATGAAAAAAGATTTAGGTGTGATTATAAGCAGTATTTGAAAGTAGCTAATGTTTGGAAGCTAGGAATGAAGCTAATAAGATGCTGGGGCGCTGATAAAACGCAATGTTGTTTACAAGAGCGAAGAAGTAAGTTATAAGTAAAACTGTATAATAGCTATGTTAGGCCGAGTACTAGAGTGTTGTGCGACAGTTTTGGCCGCTTTATTTAAAAAAAGACTATAAGATATATAGAGAGAGTGCACACGTAGAGAACAAGGATGATTTCTGGGTTGAGGGTAAAGAGCTATGAGGAGAGGCCTGAAGGAGTTAGGAAATGTTTTCTGTAAAAGGCGATTTCCAAGAGGGGACATGATACAAGTCTACAAAATATTTACATCTATGATAACATAGAGGACCAATAAATTTTTCAATACTAAAAAGTAGACGCACTGGACAGTGTGAACCAGGGGGCATAAATAAGCACCATTAAACGAGAAAAGCATGCCATCATCTGTATAAGAACAGAGCATGCATTCAGTAATAGGGGTTGTTAAATTTTGGAATAGTCATGCCAGATGAGGTATGTTTTGAGGTGTGACTCGATTGGCCAACATTTAAGAACGTTAAGATTCGTTTATGGATGGGCTTGGGTATCATATAGATATAATTTGAGCGAGAGCCAAATCGCGGGTTTTTAGTTATGAGCAGTTTATTGTTGTTTTATTTTTACATGGCTGACATAACTTTAGTTATTAATCGGCAGTCTGGATGGTTTGGCCGTTTATTCATCAATTGGTAGTATTGAAAGATATCATGATGAGTTCCTAGTTTGACCGTGAAGCCAAATCTTGGTAGGATTTGTAGTGTACAATACACAATTGTACGAACGCCCTAGGTGTCTACGTTGTTGGACTTGCGCAATCGAGCTGTTTGGGCGTAGGGATGTGAGGTTTTGACTGGCAGTTCTCGCGATGAGGCCCATGTGGCTTTTTTACTGTCTCTATATTCCTAATGTCCTAATGTCCTAATTTTTTTTCATAGAATAGACCTTGGGAAAATTTTGACACTTTTTTGAACACGTTTTTTTTTTGTACGAGACCGTACCCAGGCATAGCATATTTACGTCTATCGACGATTGGTTGCGAGTTTGTTTTAATATCTTCAATGATCTCATCTAATAGTCACTCTAGGGCTTTGTTCTATAACTTTTTTATACGAGAATATATACAGAATAGGTAGCAACAAGACTTTCTCACATAGAACATTACTCATTTACTGCTGCTACGAATCTTCAATATAATATACATCTAGTAGCTGGTTCATAAGAGGCTTGTATTCAAATAATAACTTGTCATAATAGATTGCACAATATAAAATATACTAGAAAACATACTTTCAAAATCATTATTAAAACCCTAATTCACAAAGCTTTTAAAATAACTTCATAGTAAACATGCAGTTAACCTTAAAACCGAGATACTCGGTAAAGCTAAAGAAACGCTGCTCGAATTGCTTGCGGAGTTGGCTAATTCAGAGCTTCAAAATACTACTATTTGAACCCTAAAACCCCATATATTAAGCCGGAATATTCCCATATATTTAGAACCAATTAAAGGTTGCAATTGAGTTTACGCTTATCTCTACAATAATCCTCTTACAGTTGTGGGCACAACACCCATGCTCACTTGCCACAAAATGGGTCAAACACCCTCCCTTTCAGGGATGCGGGTGTGTGACCGCGTCAAAAATAACTCTAGAATTGATAATCGCTTGTCTAATATAATAAACGAGGCCATGATGAGCAGGAGCCAAGAATGCACCGAGGCTGTTAAAAATGCAGTGACAATTCATTAAAATATTTTAGTATTAATGTAGGCACAACTTACCATCGATGATCCACTGGTCCCTCTCAAGAGTAATTCTCCCCTACAGACACAACAGTGTGCGTGTGCTCTCACTAGAAAGAGAAGGAAAGTCTCACCTATTGGATTGCTAATGCAGCTAACTCCAGAGAATCTGTGAAGTTTAATAACATGAATCAAACTGAGCATAACGAAACACTCATGTGGCCGACACCTATGCGTCGCTCCCCTTGCCGCACATTTGCAGAAGAGAAGGGCGGGCGCGTTACGTGGTCTCGTGAGGTACTTCGAGGTGGAGAAACAGTTTAACCCTACATTCAGGACACCTCTGCCCCTTCTCCTGGAACACGCAGTTACATATCCTATAGAAATCCGGCGAGGAATTATAAATAGAGCACTCAATATATCGGTCGACAGCCACATATAATAGATAAGGTAGTCAAGTGAAACCTAGTGACAAAAAGTTACAGGATCAGTTAATATAATAGTCATGTTATTGTAGCACTTTCCGAATCATCCGACTATTACCTAGTCACAAAAGTCTAGCGTGAGTAATTATTAAAACACAAGAGTCCACCCGCCCCTATATACACAGATTATATATAGTAGAGCAGTTAGCTCAACTACATTAAACACAGAGATACGGATGAGATCTATTGAGTATAACGGCATTGAGGTTATATAGTTTAAAGCTTAGATTATGTAGAAGTAGTTAGATGAGTTATATAGTAGGTAGTCTATAAAATACAGTCCGCGACGCACTATCTTAAACAGACTTACTCAGTTGTATTGGAATGACCGGCTCCACGACCCTAAACTTGAGAGTGATTATGGTATATTTATCAATACATATTTATATTTTTGTGTGTTATTTATATTAATCTTTATTTTTTAAATAAAAAAATATATTAGAATAAAAGTAAAAAGATTATTTACAATTGATTATCACTTAGTTATATATTGTATTGTGTTTATTTATTATTTATTTTTCTTTATTAGATTAAATTTTTAATTATTTTTTTTGATAGTATATATATATAAGCGTAATATATATACTATATATATATAACTATATTATATATATAATAGTAGTAACTAATAAAATATATACCCAACTTAGTAAGTATATAATCATATATAATGCGACTGTAATTATTGTGATCAGTAATGGTGGCTTTACAGTACAAGAATTATAATAATAACTCTTACCATGTCATTATGAGATAATAAGTAATAAAACTGTGAGTATATATAAGGATATATGATATATATGTAGTATAATAATAATATATTAGCTTTAAAACTTATTATGATTAAATATATATAATATACTTATACATAATAGAGCCGAGATAAAACGTACATTATATATATGATATATGATCTTTTATTTATAATCTATATATTCTAATATATATATATATCATTATATAATCAACTATATATATATATTTCTTAAGGGTTGCTCCCATTTGTAGGGAAATAATTTTTGATAAGAAAACCGAATTTCGAGTATTTTCCTTTATTGTGGCAATTCTCTATTATTCAGCCTTATTTGTCATATACCTAGTGAAATTTACATATTATAATAGGTAAATTTTTTATGATGTTATAAAAAATATTTTAAGTAAATTTATGCACTTTTTAAAGATTAATTATGCAAAGATTAAGCACTATCATTATTAATATTCAATTCATTCAGTTAGGTCAATTAATATATTATTATTTATATTATTTATATGAATTGTGAGTTTTTTCTGAACTCTTTTCTTTAGTTTTTGATTAATTATATATATATTTATGGGAGGGTTATTTTTATTTAATAAAAAAACTCCAACCAACAGACCCGCGGAGGGGGCATCCCATCTTTAGCAGGGGACTGGGGATGAATATAGAGGGGGGGGCTGAAGGCCCCACACCCCCGGATCAAAAAAAATATATATATAAAAATATCAAATAATAAATTTATTATTGTCATGGCTTTCTCTAATCATCAAGAACTTTAGAACATTCATTAAATTAAACTGAAAAAATTGCCTAAGCTTACTCATTTTTATAAGCCTATATGTGTGAAGCACAAAAAAATATATAAGAATAGATCAATTTCTTTTTACTTTTTGTAATATTAATTAAATTAATTTTGAAAAATGTCTTCTAAGTCTATTTACTAGTATATTACCCTAAATATCTGAAATTGTTTAGTTGTTGTGTATGATACTCGTCTGTCTTCTGAGTCAATCGCTTATATATATATATATATATATATATATCAGTGGCGTAGCTAGATGTTTTCACATGGGTAGGCAAAGAATAATATATAGTATATATATTTTATATATATATTATACTTCATGATGGTATATATATATATATTCAGATAATATATTTATTATAGTATAATATATATATAGGTCTACTTTGAAGATGGATTTGGTAAATTTCTGAGAAAAGAGGAAACATTTTTATTTGATTTCCTCTTCTTAAAATTTCGACCTTAGAAAGTATATTTTTATATATATAATATATATAATATATATTATGTATACTAGTAAAATATTATTGATATATGTATGCGTAGTATAGGATTTGATTAGGGAGATAGTGGAAGGCTTTAATTGCATATATCATTAGATTATAGCATATTAGCCCTTATATATATATTATAGTAGTATATATATATATATACTTTATATATATATATATTAGATCATTAGTGAAATGACGATCCGTGTGACTACAAGCAATTTTCAGCAAGGATAAAGTGAAAAGCGTTGAGGATCCGAATAGAAAATCAATGGGAATGAAACACGGTTTCCAAAGAAAATTAAAGAATATGAGAAATATATGATATGACTGAAATTCGTGCATGCGCAAGAATACCAATCTAATGCTGCGAGAGCCGCGAAGAGTTGGAGAATTGGAGGCATCGGGAATGCTCGCGACTCCCTTTAATTCATTGCAGTATAGATATATTCTTAGATTTTTCAGCTACGTCTTCTATTGTGCGTTTTCATTATGCACAGTTAAACTCAGTCGGATGAAGAGGAGGAGGAATCACAAGACATACAATACCAGTGCGATGTATATTCCGTCATCTTATGAGAGTTTAATCTATTAAAACCAATTTGAATGTAGAATCACATATTTTCTTGATGTGCATTTTCTTATTACAAAGTATATCTATTATTTTATAGTTTTTTGTTTTATTTGTTTTGCTCTTATTATAATGAGAGTTGTCAATACATGATAAAATATAGACAATTTGCGGCACAAAGTCTGGTGCGCAAAGTAGGAGCAGTCACATGATCCCGTTATACTGTGATTCGCTTATACGCCTACATATATATATATAAGTAAAAAAGTATATATACTTAGTCTCTTTATACTAGTATATATATTATTATCTTGAAATAAAGAATATCCTTATTCATGCTGGATTTGTGAGCATGATTATATAGGTAAAGGTTATTATTCTATTGTATTTAATCAGTATTCTTGAGGTATATAGGCATAATATATATATATATATATTATATAATCAAGGCTAACCTATACTATATTAGATCAGTACTACTTAACATCATCGAAGAGAGATTCTAGAGCGAATTTTATATTATATAGGGGTAATGTGAGAAAATGGGAGTCCGAGTGAGCAATCACCCTTAAATTCTAAAAGAAACTTAAGTATCTAGACCGATTCTCTGAGACTCTCAGTTAGACATATGAAACAACTAGTGAAAAGCTTACAACTCAAACACTTGGCTTTCATGTAGAGATTTTTAAATTTAATACCAGTGCTTAGATCATCAGAATTTAGATTCCATTGAGTGAAACTGCAATTATTTGTAGTAATTATGTATAATTCACTCTATGTATTATTACATTTGTCATGGCACATGATATTATATCTACTGATCTTAGAAAAAATTGAGAGAGAAAGTAAAGGTACAAGTTTAATTTTATTTGAATGGAAAGATATTGTTTTAAGTAAGTGATAATAAATTGGCTATCTGTCTATAATCATGTTTGGATGTGACCTTAATGTTCACAAGGTTGTCACGGAGGAAGACAAATTAAATTGTGCCTCTCATCAAAGAGAACAATCTAATTCTGCTAATACTGAATATGATTGTGATATTACCAATGAAAATCAGTTACTATTTTCAAATTGATAACTCCTTCATCAACCTGGTTCTTTTGTACTACTGTGAATTAACCATTTAAGAAAGGTCATAGTTCAAAGGTCATAGGTGAAAGGTCACACATAGGTCATAAGAAATGCAAGTAAACTGAAATAACAGTGTAATCAAGCACACATAGCCATTTATCTAATCTGTTTTAATAATAGAATATCATGTGATAGTTACCTAATAGATGATCAGAAATGATGATGCAAATGCAGTAGTTCGTACATGAAGTAAGGACTATTTAGGATCAAGGTTATATTACTAATGCATATTAAATGAACAATATGTATCTAATATCATTTTCCTCCGAGAGAGAGAGGTCGCACAAATATTTATTGAGTTAGACCTTAATAATCCAAGGAATAAGGAAACGATAAACTATTTATTGCCTTGGCATATATCTGTACGCTTTAATAACATAAACAAATGACTTTGTTGGCTCGTTTCATGTTATCAAATGCCAGAGGTTAATGACCATGTCGTATAGGTAGTTAATATAAATCATATTATTCATTTAATATATATGTTAATAATTATATACTATATATATTTATGTATTATATAAATTATATTTAGGTAATTATAATAATGGAATTATATAGTACATATATATTATTGCCTTAGACATTGATAAAGGGAATCACAGAGGAAGAGAGGAAGTTCAACAATTTAATGTAAATATTCATTAGAAACTAATATTATAACTTAATATTAATTTATTATTATATTTTTATTAATTCATTGATTTATTTATATTTATTATTATGTAGTTATTTTATGTATTCATATATGTATCAATTATTAATATTATTTTATAAATATGTATCAATTTTTATTTAATTAAAATTATATTTTATTGATTTAATATGGAATAACATTATTCTGTGCTTATAGTCTCTTTGGATTCCTAAATGGATTGGAGAAAAATATACAGAAAATTGTGCTAAACAACTATTCTTTATATGATAAGATAAGAACAATATCTTTATAATAAGTTAAAGAAAGAGTTAGTTAAATACAAATTAATTGGGCTTTGTATTGAAACATATAATAATTTGTGTATATCAATTTAGAATATTTAATTTACAAATCATGAATTGTAAGGGACTGTGTATCAGTTGCTTTAAGATATTATGATATCTTGGGAAATAAAATTTTCCTTCAATTTCGGGGGTGGAGAGACATTGTTATTATCAGTTATATAGATATAATAATAAATTAGAACTATGCTGCTTTGATTTTTTCTCTGTTTAGATCTACAAGGAAGTGTTTAAAATGTTCAGAAAACATGTTGCATCATGAAAATTATCTGGAATCACTAATGGTATGTGCAAATCACTACATAAACTTTGATTTGTTTCTTCCTGATTTCACTGAAAGATCAGTTGCATGTGTGAGTATTTTATTATTATTATATTATATTATTATTATTATTATATTATTATTATAATTATTATTATTATGTATTATTAATTATTATTATTATTTTATTATTATTATATTTTATCCTGTAATTGAAACTTTTTAAGTAACTGTGTGTATCATTTTGGAACAATGTTAGTTGTAAAATTCATGTTATTATAGTTCAGTGCTTTGACTTTTCAAATTGAGGTCACAAATAACTAGTTTTAAGTTATTTTTTTGTTAAAATAATCATATATTTTAATCCTTAATTATTTTCTGGAATTATTTCATAATTTTGTTTAAATCAAAATTTTCAAATAGAGAGTGGTTACTAAAAAAAAATTTACATCATTGTTTTTTTTAAATGTTAAGAAAAGAAAGCAAAATAAATAAAAATATGCGACTGGTCATTAACAAACCAAAAATATACCATTCTCGTCGATGGCAGAAACCAAGTGTGAACTCATCATTAAATAATTGGAAATGACAAAATAATAGGAGAGTAATATGTAGCGGCTATTGCCTACTTGCTACTCCTCAAAGGAGGAGCATAAGAATCTAGTTATGTTTTGCCATTTATCCTGTTGCTGAACAGTTAAACTTTCCTCCAACTCTTTTCAATCAACTTCAATACAATTAGTCCTTTTCTTTTTAGGCTTTAGCGAATACTTAACTAAGCTATGGGATAATTGAAGGTACCATAGGTATTAAAAGTTGATATAATTTACAGTATGTTGTCTCTTTGATGATAACTCATATGTGGAGGATGAATATGTGAAATAGGCGATGCCCTGCTTTGTGGTTCGTGGAATGCAAGAGATGTGCTTGCTAAGAGAAGGAGATTGCAAGACTGAGTGAAAGTATGAATAAAAATTGAACAGAAAAAAAAGTAACTTGAGTTAGAGGCAGGGAAGTGGTCAAGGAAAAACAAGTTCAGTAGGCGGATGGTCGAGAGGCGCAGGCGAGCGGAGCGGGATATAAGCGGTAGACAGGGAATAGGGAAATTCACCTAGGCAGGAATATGAGAGGGGGAAAGGAATAAAGTAGTTGAAAATAGGTCTGCAGAGATGATGAATATAGAGTTGTAGGAACTAGAAATAATAATTTAAAGATGAGTATCTCTCAAAAGTCAGTCAGCCTGTGACCTTCAGTAACAGGTTTCGACTGTCTTCCAGGTGGGGAGGGATCAGAGGAGCCAATGGTATGTTGAGTTTCTAAAAAGGGAGACGCGGAATAACAGCATTCCTAATTGGAGGACTCTAATGATGATACTAGATAGGGACGTTTCAAAAAAAATAAAGAATAAAAGACAAAGGGGAACAGTTATTATGTTATCCAGGTGGCAGAGTGAGTGATATCGTGGAAAGGATAGATAGAGATAGAGAGATTAATTCTACAAATGTTGATTCAATGTGAATTGTGCGTGTGGGTACAAATGATATAGAACATAGAAGGTCAGAAGAATTAATCGCAGATTATAGGAGAGTGATTCAGAACGATACACAGCTAGTGGAAGAAAGTGCAATGTTTCTCTGGGATTCGTTACCTAGGTTGGTCAGGCAGGAAGGGGGACTACGGGCTTTAGGCTTAATGAAAGGGTAGGAAATATGTTCTTTCCAAGGAAATATTAGGTTTTTGGATTGTGTGGAGAGAATTTTCTGGATAAAGATCTTTGGCAGCAGCATGCGAGTTCATTGAGGTCGTAAAGGTGTTGGCTCTTTTTCTGAGCACAGTTTGGAGCTCTGTTTAGGCAATAACTATGGGTAAAGTTGGGGGTGATGGCTAAATCTGGATACAAAAGCGATGGTCAGACTGTAATATGTGGTGATATACAAACAATCACTCAGTGGTGTTACAGGTTCAAATATGGATGTGCAATGTAAAAATATGAAAGGCATTTCGAATACAAAATGCCTTTTACACATAATGGCTCATAGAGCCTTAGAAATAAAGAAAGATGAGGATGATTAGTTTATCCATAAATGAGAATTACTGTGAACCATTCATTTGCATATCTGAGAGCTATGGGTTAATTGAAGAATTATAGTGGAGACTGCCCTTTCAGGAAATATGAATAGAGGAATTCACTTTATTTATCATCAGCATAGAGGAAAGAAAGGTGGGGTTGTGGCGCTTTATATTTAAAATAAGAGCTAATATTATTGCTATGCCCGTGAGGAGTGAACTTTAAAAAAAAAAACTAAGTTCATACGATCTGAATTATTGAAATGCGGCTATGGGTAGAAGTGCATATCCTTATGTTAATAAATAAATCATATAGAATAGGGGCATTTTATAGACCTTCTGGCCAGAGTCAGCAGATTTGAAATTTGTGGAAGAATGGAGACAGCGTTGCCAATAAAGAAAAAAAGGTAATAAGTCATCAACATGGTTGTTAATATTAATATTTCCCTGGCATTCCAAGTGGGATTCCCATGTTGTTCTTAGCGAGACCAGAGAGTAGTTCAGTATTTATATAAATTGTATACTAAGACGATTAACTTGTTGAGCCAGAATGGGTCCATGACCCACAAGACATCAATGGCAACTATTGACTTAAATATTAATCTATATGAGAGTATGTGGATAAAGATTAGGAGTTGATTGAAGGGATATATATATATGTATCTATGTGACACATAATATAATTAGATTTAATATAATGAATCAAAGATATCTGGGGCCCAAATTGCAAGCTAATAAGCGAACAACATCACCTAAATTTTTCCCGAAATGGCGATTTTTTAACCAAATACGCAGACCATGCTTAGAATACTAGACTGGGATAAAGGTTTAAGACCAAAAACTGTTTTAAATCATGAATGGGAAAATTTTAAGCAAGTTTTAATGAATAATTCCAGTCAGCTATGTTTTATAACGAAAATTAAAAGAAACCCATGTAGGGTGGCGAAGAGGAAAACTATTTTTGGGGGAATAGAGAGATAAGAGATTAATTTAATGAAAACTGTAGATGTTTTAAGAAAATACGGTTCCAAGGTAGTAATAGGAAGATGATTTAGAAATTATAGGAAAAATAGAAACCAATCAATAACGAAAAGTAAAATTAAGAAAGGCAAAGAGCAGTGGGACAGAAATTAATTTAGCAAGGTAGTAATTGTGAGTATGAAGAAGTTTTTTAGCTTTATAAATTTAAAAAAAAGTTGCTAGAATCAGGACAATAGGTTTCCTATAAAATTGTGAAAAATTTGTCATATATGCTTTGTTCTGTGTACACATTTTCATGCTTATCTTTGCGTTCATGTTTACTGAGGAAGATTAGATTTAATAGTTTGGGACTATAGTTCCTCTTGTAATGCATGTAACAAATTAGACCTTACAGAAATTTGAATTTGGATGTAAAAGATATTCAAACGTTTACTGGACATATTGATCCACAGTAAAGAGCGCAGGCCCTGGATGGTATAATATAACATGGTAGAATTTTGAAAGAGGTAGTACCAGCATTGTACAGTTTACTTATTGTATTTGAATGTTTAAAGGCGATCTTAAACATTGGTGAGGCTAGCAGATGACCTGGAAACGGCAATATGTTGTAGCCTATTTATAGAAAGGTAGTAAGCCGAAGATTTTGGGAAATTATGAGCCAGTTAGCTTAACATCTCTGGTTGTAAAAGGTTTCTGGAAAAGTACTGAAAAGGTCGATAATAGAAGACAATTATTTAGAAAGATAACAAGTATTGTAATGACTCCCAGCAGGTTTCAGAAAGGGAAGTCATGTCAGACAACTTTTAGAAAAATTATGGAATGACATTACTCGACTGCATGACAGAGGAGATATCCAGTTGATATTATATATTTTAGACTTTAGCAAAAGCTTTTGATAAGGTCCCACGAATAAGGATGATGAAGAAAGGTTACTGCAATGTGATATTGGTGGAGTGGGTACATAGTTGGATTAAAGAGCGGTTGTGGAAAAGAAAACAGTGTGTACAACTAATGGCAATAAGTCATATGGGAAATAGTGAAGAGTGTGTGTCCCAAGGGTTCATGTGCCTAGGGCCATGTGTGAGTTTCTCTCAATTATATATAAGTTTTTAGAACCAAGGGACTTAAAATGCAATGTTTCTAAGTTGCTGAGATACCCAAAGTGGCCACTCTCAGTTTTAGGAATCAGTGAGGGATGTAATATAGATTCAAATGATCCTTGATACTTCTTTCTTGGGCTGGGCAGATAAAAAGTGGCAAATGAAAAAATTTTAATAAGTTAAGAGGTAAGGTTCTTTCTTCACTCTAGTTACTCCATAAGTTTAAAACTTATGATATGAGGGATTGGCTATGAGTCTGTGGACCAGGAAAAAAGATTTAGGTTGTGATTATAGCAGTAATTTGAAGTAAATAGCTGGAATCAGTGTTTGGAAGCCTTAGAAATAAAGCTAATAGATGCTGGGCATAATAAAGTCGCCAATGTTTGTTTAACAAGAGCAAGGAAGTATAAGTAAACTATATAAAAGCGAAAACACCAGTAATAGAGTATTGTGCCAAGTTTGGGCCCCTTATACTTAAAGAAAGACTTAGATATGGCTAGAGAGTGCAACGTAGAGAAACAAAAGTGATTTCTGGGTTTGAGGGTAAGAAGTATGAGGAGAGGCTAAGGAAGTTAGGAATGTTTTCTGTTAAAAGGCGATTTCTCAGGGGACATGATATTCAGAGTCTACAAAAAATTTTACAATCTAATTACAATGAAATCCAATAAATTCTTTATAGTAGGGCACGGACGGGAGACCAGGGGGCATATAGTGAGAAATTTAAGAAGAAAGCATGCCATTCTTTCAGCAATAGGCATTCATTCAGCAAATGGGTTGTTAACTTTTGGAATCGTTTACCCACAGAGGTTGTTGAGTGTGACTGGATTAAAACATTAAAAAAAGAAAAAGGGTTGGAATAGGTAATGGGGGATGGGGGTTGGGGGTATCACATGTAATATTTAGACGAAGTCCAATTGGCTCCGGTGTTTTTTAGTTTAGTAGTTAGTAAAAATTGGTTATAGCTACTGCATCGTGTGACCATAAGCTTAGTTATCGGTAAGGGCATGTAGATGGTTTTGGGTAACATGTATCATTTTTTTTTTTTTTTTTTTTTTTGACTAAGCCAAATTGGTGGTTTTTGGTTTACAGAAATTTGACAAGTCCCTGGGTGCTTTGTGGATTTGCAGGAGGGCATGTTTGGTTAGTGGGTGACTGGGACCAGTCTTTGATAGCCCCTGTGGCTTCTTACTGTCCCTATATTTCTTATGTTCTTATGTTATAACAGGCTTAAATTTTCCATCCAACTCTTTCCAATTCTCTTTGCATTCTTTTTTAACCTTTCGTATTTTCTATGAACATGTCTCTCCCTTTAACTTCTTCTCCAATAAGTCAATTGTCAGGAGGTAACAGTGGTAGTTCCATCCCTTTCCATATTTCCCCTTAGTCTTCTCAACGCGTTTTCCAGTAACAGTCCCACCCATTTCTATCTCTTCAGATGATACCAAAGTGTGGCCACCACAGTTAGGAATACTGAAGGATGTATAAAGATTAAAAATGATCTTAGATAAACTTCTTGGGTGGGCAGATTAAGTTAGTGGCAAATGAATTTTTAAATAGTAAAAAGGTGTAAAGGTTCTTCACCGTAGGTTACGTTTACTCAAATAAAACGTTTTAACAAAAAACCGATCTACTTACGATATGAATGGGGATTGGCTTGAGTCTGTGACCCAAGAAAAAAGATTTAGGTGTGGTTATAAGCAGTAAAATTTGACAAGGGGTTAGCTAAATCAAGTGTTTGGAAGCTAAGAGATAAAGCCAATAAGATTGCTGGGCAAATCAATAAATCGCAATTGTTGTTTACAAGAGCAAGGGAAGTTATAAGTAATTGTATAATAGCTATGTTAGGCGATTGGGCAGTAATAGAGTATTGTGCACAAGTTTGGGGCCCCTTATTTAAGACAGAAAGACTTAGATTTTGCTAAGAGCGAGTGGCATGTAGGGCAACAAGAAGGATGGATTTCTGGGTTTGAGGGGGTAAGAACCTAAATGAGGAGAGGCTCGAAGGAGTTAGGAAGTTTTTGTAGAAAGGCCAATTTCCTCAGCGGGGAACATGATAAAAGTCCTTACAAAATATTTACATCTATTGATAATACAGAGACCATAAATTATTTATAGTAGTTACATAGTAGGGCATGGACAGGTGACCAGGGGGCCATAATAAGAAAAATTAAAGGGAAGAAAACACCTGCCATCATGTATAAGAAAGCAATGGATTCAGTATAGGGTATTGTTATTTTGGATAGTCTGGCCACAGGAGGGTTGTTGAGTGTGACTCATTGCAACAATTTAAGAAAGGGTTTGGATAGGTTGAATATGAATGGGTTGGGGTATCATTTAATATAAGTTAGACGAAAAAGCCAATGGCGGTTTTTTTTAGTTAGTACTAATTAATGTTTAGACCTGCATTGGCGTGACCATAACTTAGTTTTTAGGATAAGCATGTGGATGGTTTGGTAATCATATATTATATTCATTAGTTTGGACAGAGCCAAATTGGGCCTAAAGGCTGTTGGACTGGTTTGGAGGGTAATCATATATATATGATATATAGTATATATGAGTATTATATATATATAATATATAAATATATATATATATATATATATAATATAATAATATTTATATATATATATTATATATAGTATATTATAATAATATATATATAATATACCGTATACTATATATGGCTATATATACTATATAGCTATTATAGATAGTAGTA
Organism: Trachelipus rathkii; assembly: GCA_015478945.1. Classification (NCBI taxonomy): domain Eukaryota; kingdom Metazoa; phylum Arthropoda; class Malacostraca; order Isopoda; family Trachelipodidae; genus Trachelipus; species Trachelipus rathkii. The sequence continues at coordinate 135 of JABUQX010097663.1, read as the reverse complement.
TACAATAATTATTGAGATTTATAATGAATAGTATATATATATATATATTATATTATATATTTATATATCATATATATATATATTATATAACGGTGTCATAAAATATTTGAACTATATATATATATATATATAGTT
>JABUQX010097662.1:20000-22665 GCA_015478945.1 Trachelipus rathkii | reverse complement strand
ACGAGAGAAATTTAACTTTTATTGTAGGTGATGGAAATCATATTTTTCGCAGAAAAAAATTTATCGCTTCCTGATAGAAGAGATATTGAATGATTTAAATTTTTTTTGAAGCCTGCAAAAAAATTTCAAACTTATTGAGGTAATATTTAAACAATATATATATATAATATATATATATATATATATATATATATATATATATAGTAATATAATATATATATAATATATTATATATATATATAGGGTATATAATATATATATATCCAAACTACATAAACTACATAAAGCCATTACCTTATCGTTTCGGCAGCTAATAAACATTCTATTAGTTAAAAGTTAGGCTAGATTTTACAGCATAGTGGATACAGTAAAGTAGAGTTACTTTACGGTCACTGAGTCAACGAGCCCCTAAAATGGTAGTATTTACCCTTTACGCGGTTCGAGCCGGATGGGACGGGAGGGACGTGTCATACCCCGAGGGATGGTCGGAGAAACCCCCGCGACACCAAAGACCAAAGCAGCGGGGGTTCCCGAGACCATCCCCGGAGGGGCATTAGTCCCCCCTAGTCCACCTAAGAGGCGAGAAACCCGACTCCTGACCATCGCGACTACCCTGTATCGTTGTGATATACCCCCAAAAAACAACATAAAATCCCAAAAAATGAGTTTTTGGGACATTATTCGCAACAATCTATTCTTACTCTATAAAATCTCAAAACCATTTGGGAATTTGATTTACATATATATATATAATTATATAATTATATATATATATATATATATACTATATATATATATATATATATATAATATAATATATATATATATATATATATAATATATATATATATATATGACGCAAGCTAAAAATACGCAACTTGACGTCACAGTCAAACGTGACCCATGAAGAGTCTGACGTTGGACTATGACGTCACGCGCTTCAGGTATATCTACATACGAACGAAGCTCCTTTGGTTAAATCTTCCATATATATATATATATATACTATAATATATATATTATATATATATATATATATAATATTATATATATATAATATATATATAATATATAATAATATATATTATATATATATATATTATTGATTGGGAATTAGTTATGGGTAAATTTTATCCCGACTCCTCATTTGTTTTTAGATCCGTTTAATGTTGTTCTTGGGTGTGTGTTGGTGTGTGTGTGTGTAGTGTGTGGAGTGTGAGAGAGAGAGAGAGAGAAAAAGAGAGAGAAGAGAGAGAAGAAGAACGAGAGAGATGAGAGAGCAGAAGAGAGATGAGAGAGGAGAGAGGAGAGAGAGAAGAGAAGGAGAGAGGAGACGACGAGAGGGAGGGGAGAGAACGGAGATGACAGGTTGCATGGCCGGCTTTCTATGACTTCACAACATCCTTGGCTAAACCCCTAACTTTGCCTACTGTGAGTATCACCTCCTAACTCTAACCCTAATCTTTTGCTCTTCTCTGAGACTCAGATGGCTAGAAATTCATCCTCTAACTCTTTTAATGTATCCAACATAACTTATTTCATAAATTCCGTCTGAAGGGTGAGTGGTGCCTATGTACAACATTAATACTCCTTGTAACGACGCTCTCTAATCTCGATCTCCTAACTTCCGATGCTGCTGCCTCAAAAATCTTTCTTCCTTCGTACAAATAATCTTGCTGCCTCTGCTACTGTTCTCCTAATAGAACAGATTTCACTCCTTCTTTGAATATCTTACTACTCTCACAGACTGTTATATCTTCTCATCCAAATATTAAGGTCCTTATAGGATTTCAATGTACACAACACTGAATGTTGGGTCTTCTCATACTGATTAAGGTGGGAGAAGCCGAATCATCAGCATTCTCATACGAATCTGAGCAACTAATCTAACAACCTACACATAGTTCCGATCGTCGAACTATATACCAATTCTTGAACACTCTTGACCTATGTTTCACCACTAATCCTTCTCTCTATAAATACACCACCCTCCGCTCCTATTGGTAATCTGACCACAACCTTCTCTTAATTTTAAACTTTCTCTCCAACAGCTCAATCCCTGCCCTAGCGTTTTTTCTGGCACTTGATCGGGCCTAGATTTGTGCGGCCGCGCGCTTCTCATAACTATAATTCGAATGGACTGCCTTTGACCGATGACCGCTTCGCTTCTGTCACTAAAAGGTGGGAGCTGTAATTGTTGATGAGCAGGTTCATCCCTTCTTCGACTAAATCTTCTCTCCTCATAATCCATGGTTAATCGTGCTTGTTCTCTGGCATTCAGGCTAGAGACAGCGCGTATCGGAGTGGAAAAATTCTCGTTCTCCGATCACTCTCGCTAATTTTATTCAGCTAGAAATCGTTGCAGGAATACTCTTCGACGAGCAAAGCGGGGTTTCATCAACGAAAGTGCGCTAACCTCCTTGTTCTCCTACTGATAAATCTTTCTAGCCTCTTGCCAAAAAACATCTCTTACAACTTCTGTAAATCTGCCTTTCCTCCTCTATTCGATCTGATGCCCGGCGCTAACTCTCCAACGAAAAGGCCAAATCCTTCGGCCTCCTATTTCCTCTAGATCAACCCTGACGATTCTGCATTCCTCCTCCTCATTTACTCTCCCTCTTCAGTTCCTATGTCTTGCCTTATTACATTGATCCGGTTGCATGGG
>JABUQX010097662.1:5000-12500 GCA_015478945.1 Trachelipus rathkii | reverse complement strand
TTTAATATTATTATAAAAAATAATAATAATTTAAACATTTAATTATATTTTAATAAGAGAATTTGATGGCTCATTCATGTTAAGCTAAATGATAACATATACGTTCACGAAAACTTCCTGCCCTAAAATAAAAATTTTTGCCCTTTTGTTTTTTTTACTACTATATATATTACTATATAGGTAAGAAAATATATAGCTGATAACCGATAAGATAATAAATATATATAAAAATAAGTTATATATAAATGTTGAGATGGTTTTAATGGTCCACGTTATGAGAATAAAAGGTAGTATATAAATAAAGATAATTATATATAAGTTCGTATAGAACTATATTATTATTATTATACTGTATTTATATATTATATTAATATATATATATATATATAGCTAGTATATATATAATATAGATATATTATATATATATATATATATATATATATTAATATTATATATATAGATATATATCATAAGATAATATATAATATAATATAATAGACGTATTGAGAGTTATTGAAAATACCGACCCTAGCTGTTATATATGAAGTAGATCGAAATAAAAAAAGTGTATAGATAGTATCTAACGTAAATAGTAACCCCGTATAAATGTCTGTTATATAGTATAAAGAAAGAAATTATGGTGAGTATATATTATATTATATGTGAAAAGTTTTATTGACCTAAAATATTTAAATATAGCCTATAGAATCATATATCTAATTATATATTTAAAATTTTATATATAAAATATATAATAAAAGAAAATATAGGAATATATATAATAGCACTAGTAGATAATATTTATATATATATATATATAGTATTATATATATATATATATATATGTATGATATAATATAATATAGCTATATATATTAGTACATATATTATTGGTTAATAGATTCTTGTCTTTTTTTTAAATAGTTGTTAGACATTTAGAAGCTATAAAATGTTGGGGAAAAAAATGTTGCGGCCGAAAGAAAGGTAGTGACACCTACTAAAAATAAGTTTCCCCCAAAAATTTAATTTTTGCATTGTGCTAATCACAAGTTATAAATTATCGGTTTGACGTAGTAAACTACGACTTCCCATCACAAATTAATCACTTCAAATCGTTTATAGGCAAACTATACACACTGTATCATCGGTCTTACACATTTGCAGAGAATTAAAATCTCATGCCGAACAGATTGACAAAGAAATTTTACGAATTGAGAGGATTTTAGATACTATAGATGGGGTTGCCTCCCAATTTTAGAGTGTTTCTGCTGTTGGTATCAGAAACTAAGCGGCGCCAAGCTCGGTTTGCGCGTTCCTACAGAAAAGTTTAATCAGGATGCGGTAATAAGACACAAAATTTGAGTGAAAAACCAACCACCCTGAAAGACTTACATCCTAATAACCTATTATGAAAAACCTATATATTATGATCTATCTTTTTATGTTGTATCTTTAGTTGATGTTGATGTTTCTTCAAAAAACTAGCGAAAACTAGTCAAAAGCTGTCACACCCACCCGTGATATGTTACACTTTACTCAGCCTCATAGAAAAATATTCAATCAAGTAAAGATTTTTTTAGTGAATGAAGACCTACAGCACAGTTATCTGAAAGCAAGCTTTCCTCCAATATAGAACGCAAAAAATTTGGAATTTAAAAGGAGTTCAAGCTAAGAAAAGTGGATACGTGGGACTATGTAAGTGAAATTAGTATCCTAGTACACAGTTAAATATTTTACCTAAAGCAGTCTTAAAAGTCTCAACGTAGTGGAGAGCCGATTTTTGTAAGAAATGCTATGAAATTCCACATGCTAATCAAGCGTACTGGATTTGCAACACGTTCAGAATAATCTTTAAATTTAACTTTTTTGGTGAGCAGAATAAGGAAAACATGTGTGAACGATTTTGGTTTCCTGACAAATATCTTAATGGCTGTTCCCGAGGAGTACCTTTCAAGGAAAAGATAATCCGCCAGCTCTCATACCTCTTGATTGCATTGAATACAATTCCAATTTGGCTAAACCAAGTCTGAGGATGACGTCGGATTCTCAACGATAATTTAATATTGATTAACAAGAGGCTTCATTGAATGAAGTACCGTAGCTACTTAATGTTATATAATTAGCATGCAATCTCTTGAGCTTGTTTAAACCTTCTTGCATGTAAATTCTTTGTTAAGAACCCAATTTGGCTTCTGACACTATTAGCAAGGAGTAATCGAGAAGTTATATATATATCAGGGTTGGGTTCAAGTACATTTTTCAGAGTACAAGTACAAGTACTCTTCAATGTTCAAGTACAAGTACAAGTATACAAGTACTCTAGAATTGTTCAAGTACAAGTACAAGAACAAGTACAAGTACATGTGTATCAAGTAAAGTACAAGTACAAGTACAAGTAGCTTTATGAAAACTTGCATATATATGATTATATACTATATATATATATATATATTATATATATTATATATATATTATATAATATATATATATAGAGATATATATATATATATAATATATATTAGTATATAATATATATTAATATATATTATATATATATATATATATATATATATATATATAATATATATAATATATATTATATATATATATATATATATATATAATATTATATATTTATTTTATTATAGTTTTAATTAATTATAAATACTATATATTCATCATCATCATCACCCATCTTATCTCCCCAAGACTGGAGACAAGGTGCGTAACATATACCGGAAACATAAAAAATAGTAGAAGAATATGAAGCAAGTAAAAAAGAAAGCCCAGCTTACCGCCCCCATTATACCAATTAGTGAGAACTCGTCCCAGTCAAGAAAAATCCACCCTAGAGTTCACGGCACCGCGATTGCCTCAACTATGACCTCGCGTCAATGTGGACGTTCATTCCTGGCCAGTGGGCTACAACCATACCGCCTCACAAAAACCCCACCACTTCACTCCTGTTAACACCTTCTTCTCGCTCTGAAAAACTCATTAGTTTCTCTCTATCATCCAGCATTCCTTTTCTGACTATTACCACTTTTTCTTATGGCTCCATCCGGTGCGATTCCAAACATACTTACCACTATATATCCGTTTTAACCGACCGTCGTCATCCATCCCTTTCCCATGACCAAACCACTCAAGATCTTTCATTTGTTCTTCTCATTTACCCCAATCTCCACACCACAACTCTCTAATACGTCATTCCTTCATTTTATCATTCCTTTCACAAAAAAAACGCCACTAAGGATTGTCCATCTAACACATTGTAATTAGATCTATTACTCTTATTCCAGACCAAAGTCCCACTACTATACATTAAAACACGGTAACAAACATACCCTCATGTTAAGACCCTAGCGCACTCAAACTTAGTCCCTTACATCTACCAACGATTTAACTGCACCAGCCACCTTAGTTCCCATTCACAATTTTCCTACTACCACTCTGCATCATCCGCTCCCTTTCATTCAACATATACACTAAATATTTAAATCAGACACTTTTTCCAGTGGTCCACCATCTAACATAACTTCACACTAGGTCTGTCCTCACTCACAACACATAAACTTACTCGTTATCTAACGTTTACTTCAAAACCCTTTTTCTTTTTACACACCCGTACCAAATCTCTCTACTAGTCCCCTCAAATCTCTTCAATTCGCCACACAAAACCAAAATCATCCTCATATAATAGGTAAGAATCCTCCACTCTCATCCATTCTCCATCATTCAAACTCTCCTCTTCCACCCCTACCTCTAATTCTTCATAACCTCATCCATATAAAGAATTGCAAGGAGACATACCACATCCCTGTACTCACTCCGCTATTAAATATTAAAATAATCACTTTCGACTCAATTTATTCTAACACACGCTTCACTTTCTTCAATACATACTTTTGATTCTATCCAGAAGCCTACCACCAACACCATACACGAACACCTGCCTAGATTCCCATTAATCCTATTATACGCCTGTTGCAAATCCATAAATCCTAAATACAATTTTTTATTCTTCCTCCCTCATTTTGTCCCAATCATTGTTTCAATGTACAGATTGATCCACAGCATCCACTCTACCACTTCTTAAACGCACCTGTATTCTTCCCCAAATGTAGTTTCACTCTTTGCCAAAATATCAAACATATATCTTCCCTACAAACACTCAATAAATTAATTACCCTATAATACTTACAGTTACATTTTTCCCTTTACCCTTATATAAAGGTACTAATATTGACCTCCTCCAACCCCTCGGAACTATACCCTCCATAAACGTTTTGTTATACTACTTCCAATGATCCACCATCACGCCTCATATATATATATATATATATTATATATTATATATATAATATATAAATATATATATATTATATTAGATATATTAGTATATATATATATATATATATATATAATATTAGTATATATAATATATATAAATATATATATTATATATATATATTATATATATATATATTATATATATATATATATATAATATATATATAGTATATATATATATTATATATATATATATTATATGGATTTTGTGAGGTGAATCTGAAAGAGAGTTTGAGAGGCATTGGTAGAAAATTTGGATGGTGGTAAAATGCATGGATTTGAAATAAACGTTGGAGTAAGGTTGATGGTTTGAAGTGAGAACAGTCCTCGTGTTTGAAGTTATGCTAGATGGTGAGCGGCTGGAACAAGTGACTGAGATTAAATAGTTTAGTATCATACTATATATATATATATATATACTATATTATTATATTAATTATTATACAGACACTTATTCCCGCTTAAGCGGGGTAGTGTACGTGCAGCTTCCCTAATACATATTTCCTTCATCTCGCCCTCACCCACCTCCTCCATTCCATTCTATCTCTCGCCAACACCCTACCTTCCTCCACCCTCATCCCTCTCTCTTTCCAGCATTTCCTTTATTCCATCCATCCACCTTCTTTGGTCTCCCCCTTCCTCTTCTTCCTATCCCCTCCGCCTCCCAAACTCTCCTTAAACCACCCCTCTGCTCCCATTCTCTCCCAGATGTCCAAACCATCTTAACATTCCCTACTCCGCTCTTCTCACCAAACCATTTCTTCCCAATCACACTCCTGCTACTTACCTATTCCTAATCCTCTCTCTTTACATAACCCACAAACCGCTCTCAAACCCTTCATCTCAAACTCCAATTTCTTCTTGGACCTAGCATTCAACCCACATTCACAACCATATAGTACCGCTGGAACACAAATTTTTTCAACATACTTATCTTAAGTTTATGTGATAAATCCCAGCCCTTCAATAATTCCCCTCAAAACCACTCAATGCTCTTCATTCCTTCTCGACTCTGTGATCTATCTCTTCCTTCATCCCTCCTTCCTTACCCAAATCCATCCCCAAATATCTGAAAACCTTTACTTCCTCTAATACTACACCTCCTACCCTAATCTCTAACCATCCCCTCATCTGTTTCCTCCTCCTCAAACACTAACACTTTACTCTTACCTGGATTTATCTTAAGGACCCTTTTGTCCACACACTCCCTCAAACTCCTTCACCAAATCTACTACAGCCCTGAATCCTTCGCACACCAGTAGTATCCATCCGCAAATCAGTATCATGTTCACTCCAATTCTATCACGCCCTATCCATCCAGTTCACCCCTTCCCCTCCCTCATCATTCCTCTGCAACACATCACAAAATAGTTAAAAGCACGGTGACATACCAATCCCTGTCTCAACCCTCTCTCCACCCCAAACATCTCACTCTTCCCTCCTAATACTCTCACACACATTCGCTATTCCTATAAAAGCCCTAAACCTTTACCTTGAATTTACCCCCTACTCCATGTTCCTCCAGCACCCTCCATAATTCCCTCCTCTTTACTCTATCATATGCTTTCTCCAGATCTAAAAAACACACATACCACTTTTCTTTTCCTTTCTATACTTTTTTCCACGACATCGTTTTTGCTTTAATACTTGATCCCACACCCCCTTCCCACCTAACATCCTCCTTGTTCTCCCCCATCTGCTCTTCCGTATAACAATCTTACCTCTCACCTTAGTATTCTCCCATACCACTTTCCCACTACACTCAAAAGACAAATACCTCGTATAATTACCACACTCCAGCCATATCCCCTTTCCCTTGTAACAGGGGAACCAATCACCATCCTCCCAATCCTGGGAACCTCTTCCTTCCTCCAACATAAATTATACAACCTGTACAGCCATTCCTCCACCCCTCTGCCTCCCATCTGTAACATTTCCATACTCACACCATCTAGACCCGTGGACTTTCCTTTTTTTCCTTTAGATAACGCCCTAATAATTTCTTCCATTTGTATTTCCATATCTCCTTCCCGTCCCTCTTCACCCCCCATCCCCACCTCTTGAAATTTTTCCTCATCTCTTCCATCCATTTCATTCAATAATACTCTAAAATATTCACCCCATCTTTTCCTCACCCTATCCTCCCCTCCTATCCATTCCCCATCCCCTCCCTTAACCCTCTCTCCTAACCCCTCCTTCTTCTTTCTTTTTTTATTTACTTCTTTCCAGAATATCTTGCTCCCTGTTTCAAAATTTTTCTGTCACTTTTCTACACCATTCATTATTTGCATTTCTCTTCGCCCTCTCCACCGCCCTCTTTGCTTCCACTCTAACCCCTCTATATTCCTCCCAGCTTTCCCTTCTCCTATCCCCCAACCATTTCACATAGACCTCTTTTTTCTTTTTCACCAACTCTTTCACCTCCTCACTCCACCATTCACTTCCTTTCCTTCTACTTGCTCCCACCTTTTTTACTCCACATATCCTTCTGGCCTCTTCACAAATTGTCTCTTTAAATCTCTTCCACTCCTCCTCCACATCCCTAATTTCCGTCTCTCTCACGTCCCTCCATCTATCCTCCATACCCCTCCTAAACTCGTTCTTACACAATGTCTCATCTAAATTTTCCACCTTTATGACTTCTATTTTCCTCTTTTTTTCTCTTTCTCTAACCGTTACCTCTCCCCCTACCCTTAACCTAGCAACCACCAAATAGTGATCAGATAACCCCCTACCTGCCCCTCTGAATACATTTACATCTAGTAATCTGCCTCTATCCTTACTATTTATACACACATAATCCAGTAACGCCCTCCCCCCCGTTATCTCACTCTTCCATGTATACTTATGATTTTCACTCTTCTTGAACCAAGTATTCCCAACTATCAATCTTCTATCAACACATAACTCTAACATACTTTCTCCATTAACATTCCTTTCCCCTACCCCAAATGGACCTATAATTCTACCCATCTTCTCTCTTCCCACTCCTGCATTCAAATCTCCTAATAAACAAATTTTATCATTAACCCCGAAACTTTCCCAACATTCATTCAATTCACTCCAAAATCTTTCTCTCTCCTCCTCCCTTGCTCCATTTACTGGTGCATACGCGCATATAAAAACCCACAATTCCCCCCCAAATTT
>JABUQX010097661.1:0-23055 GCA_015478945.1 Trachelipus rathkii | reverse complement strand
TCACTTTTTCACCCAATGTTTGTTGAAGTTGATGGAAAAAAATTCAAATCGGGGTTGATTGGTATTGGAGTAAGATTTTCTTTCTGAAAAACTTTTAATCAATGTAAGTATCCTCAGTTGATGAGTCTGGTTAAAGCTCTCTTCATCATTCGGCACAGAAATGCTGATGTTGAACGTTGCTTTTCACAGACATCCAATTACTTTACAGATTCCAGAAACAACCTTTCTCAGGGAATCAGTTAGGTGCATTATAGGTCTATTCAAAGAATGCTTAAAGGATTTTGGTTATTAAAAGTCCATAAGGGTTGCCGATATCAAAGACTTTAATGGGGAGAAGGGAATCTTATGCCTCATAAATCTTATTTAGAAAGATTGGAAGAAGAGAAACGGATCGAAGCCCAACTAGAAAAACAAAAAGAGGAAAACAAAGAAAAGAAATGAAAAGGAAAGAACAAGAGCTGTTTGAAATCAAAAAGTAAGATTTTGAAAGGAAATCGCTAGAAACGAAAAAAAGCTATCTTCAAAGAAAACCCCCTTCAGGAAAAAGAAGCTAAAGCTACAACAAACATCAATAACTACAATTCCTTGGTTGAAGAAGCCAATGTAAGGATTAAGATTAATGGCATGAAAGGACTACAGATAGGGCAGACTATGCTTGAAGCAGCTTGCAAAAAAGTTGATGGGAGCACCACTGCTTTGCACGAAATAGGAAATGAGCAAAAGAAGATTGAGAAAAATAAAAGAACCATGCTTGACTACTACTGTGCAAATCGAGCAAGAAAACATAAACCGAAGCAATTATAGTAAAAATTATTCTTGTAATCATTGGAGAATTTGTTTGTCATATTTATGTTTTCATTTTTTTATGTAGTTAATTCTATCATTACTTACTTTTTCAAATTATTTTTTCATTTTTTCTAGTTTGTTAATGTAAACGTTATTTTTAAAGAAAAATTAGAGAATAAAAAAAACCATACCTCATCCAGGTTTCCAGTTGATTTTGTTAGTTAGCTTACCTACAATTAGCTTTCTTCAATTAATAGCATTTGAGAAAAAGATTAAATTTTAAAGATTACAAATACATGTAAAAGTTTTTTTAATTATTTTTGTGAAGAATCTGTTTTTTTTGATGAATGAATAAAAAAAAACTCATCCAAGCTTAATTTTTGTAATATAAATTTCATTTCTATTAGTATTAATATTGGAAACAAAAATAAGTTTAGATATTTGAAACTGGAGCTGCAAAAAAACATTTCAGCTGGAAACCTCATCTGCACATTTGGTTGGATGATACTAAAAAAAAAATTAATAATAATTGTTCAGTACAGCGAAATAAATATCAAAAGTTGGATATTTTAACAAATATGTAGGAAAAATAGTAGTATATACCAAAAAATAAAGAACAATTAATAATTATGGTAATTAAACTTGGAGGTAAGTTACATAACTTTTTTTTAAATAATTTTTCCTACTTTTTCCTACATTTTCATTAAAAGTCCTATTTTCCTATTTTTTAAATGTGAGGTATGACCCCCATGATATATATATATATATATATATATAGTATATATATATATTATATTATAATATATTTATATATATATAGTAATATAATATATATATATATATATATATATTATGATATATATATATATATATATAATATAATATAATATAATTTATCTATAAGGGTAAGGGAGGAAAGGGGAACTGTAGAAATTATGGAAGGGGAATAAGTTATGAGGTGTTGCTAGGGAATGGTATATGCTTTGGTATTTTGGTCGGAAAGAGTGCCGTCGAGTGGACTGATGAGGAACTGAGGTGAAGAACAAGGTTTAGCGTTTAGGAGTGTAGAGGATGTGTGGATATCAAATTCATTTACATTGAACCAAATATGAAAAATGAGGTAGAGAAGAAATAAATTATTATTTAGGTTTTTATGGATTTACAACATGCATTATACATATAATCATCTGTCCCTTGCTTCCCCATAACTGGGGGTTTACGGAATAGTCTATTGAATGTTTTGCTGTAAAATTGACAACCTTTCATTGTAGGGATGGCCCGGATACTGGAACCGGAATATCGACTGGAAGTTTAAAACCGGATACCTGGATCCGACCCGATTCTGTTCAGACTGTTATATATATATATATATATATATATATATATAATGTGTATATATATATATATATATATATATATATATATATACTATATATATATATATATATATATATTATATATATATATATATATATATATATATGTATATATATATATATATTATAATATATATTATGATATATATATATATATATATATAATATATATATATATATATATATATATATAGTATATTATATATATATATATAAGCTGTGTGGGATGTGCTAAAAGTAGGAAGTAAGAAATGTTATCAGCAAAAATGAATGGTGGAATGAAGAGGTGATGAAAGCTGGTTAAGGTAAAAAAGAAAGCGCGGATTGAATGTACTAACCAGCAAAATGATGAAAGTTTTCAAAGAAAGATGCTTGGAATTATTAAAGGAGGAAAAAAAAGAATTACTAAAAGGTGTATACGTAGGAGGGAAACACAGAGGTAATATGAACAGAGTTTGGAAGGAGGGTGAATGAGGACATACAAGGAAAATAGGAAGCTCTTTCTGGAAGGAAGCGCGAAAGGTTAAGAATGAATAAGGGGAATCTGCTTTAGAATAATGAATAGGATTTGGTGTTTTTGTAACTGATTTGAAATGGATGTGAGGGGGAGTGTGGAAAAGAACACTTCCCGAAAATCTGCACAATATTACAGTAATGATGGGGTGTTAGTGAATGTGTGTGGTTTGGATGGTGCAAGAAGGAAATAGGTATTTTGGGGATGAGGTTATTAGTAAGGAGGAGGTAATGGTAGGGTGAGAAAGAAAGTTGAAGAACGGTAAAATCTGCAGTTATAGATGAAATTTACTAGTGAAATGATCGTTCAAGAGCGGAGGCGAGATGTGATTGATTGGATTTTGGGAAGTTGTGTAATAAAGCGTGTATGGAGGGGTATAGTCCCAAGGGATTGGAGGAGAGCGGTAATAAGTACCCTTGTATAAGGGTTAAAGAGAAAAGAAAACTGTGGAAGAAATTTATTAGGGGAATAAGTTTTATTGAGTGTTGATAGGGAAGGATATATGCTGGTATTTGGTTGAAAGAGTGCGTCGAGTGACTGAGGACTGATTGGTGAAGAACAAGGTGCGTTTTAGGAGTGGTAGAGGATGTGTGGATCAAATCTTTTACATTGAAAAAAATTGAGGTGTGAGAAAATGAGGGAGAAGAAGGAATAAAATTATATTTAGGTTTTATGGCATTTACAACAGGCGTATGGATAGAGTTAATAGGGAGGCTTTATGGCAGGTATTAGTGATAAATGGTGTTGGCGGTGGTAGGCTCTGAATTGGAATCAAAAGTAGTATTTGACGATAGTGAAGCGTGTAGAAGAATAAAGGGTGTCAATGGTGATTGGTTTTAGGATATAATAGCGGCAGTGCAGACAGGGTGTGTATGCTCCTCCTTGTTATTCAATGTGTATATGGATTGGGTTATGAAAGAATTCGAGGTGGGGATGCCAGGAAATGGTGTTAGAATGATGCAGATGAATGGAGGGAGTGGAGGGTGCCCTACCTACTTGTATGCGGTATGATTGGTTGCTGTGTGGCGAGTTTCTTGTAAGAGAATTTGAGGAGGATTGGTGGAGAGATTTGGCAGGGTATGTAAAAGGAGGGTTTGTTCTGAATGTAAACGTAGATAAGAGTAAGGTTATGGTTGTGAGTGAGGACAGTCCTCAGTGTGAAGGTATGTTAGATGATGATGAGCGGCTGGAGCAAGTGTCTGAGTTTAATATTTAGGGTATGTGTTTGGATGAGAAGGGAACGGATGCATGCAGAGTTGTAGTAGGAAGTTGGAATGGCAGGAAGGTGGCTGGGTCTCCAATTAAATCGTTGGTGAATGTAAGGGACTAAGTCTGAGTGCGCTAGAGTCTTACATGAGGGCATGTTGTTACCTGTGTATGTATGGAGTTGGACGACTATGGTCTGGAAAAGAAGTATAGATCTAAAGTTCAATTGTGTCAGATGGACAATCTTAGGGCATTGCTAGGTGTGAAAAGAATTTATAAAATTGAGGAATGAACGTATTAGAGAGTCGTGTTGGTGTTTAAAGGAAAGGAGTAAATTCGAGAGAATAAATGAAAAGTTAATGTTGAGATGGTTTGGGTCATGTGGAAAGGTATGAATTTGGTAGTCGATTTGTTAAGCGGTTGTATAGTGGAGAGTGTGTTGGCGAACCGACCGGCTTGGAGACCGAAGAGAAAGGGATTTGAGTTCGGTGAACGAATGTCTTGAAGGAGAGAAATGTGAGTTTTGGCAAGAGGCGAGAATAAAGGTGCTGTGATAGGGATGAAATGGCGGGGTTTGTATGGCGGGCAGGTTTGTGCGTCCACCTGGGCCAGGCGGGTATGAACCCTTACATTGACGATTTACCATAGTTTGAGGTCCGTAGCGGGCCCATGATGCTTAGGGTGGGATTTTCTGTCTGGACGAGCTCTCACTAATTAATGTACAGAGGGGGGCGGTAAGCTGGGCTTTCTTTTCGACGTTCTTGTCATGTTCTACTGCTTTTCTTTCCGATGCTTGTACAGCACCTTACCCCCAAACTCTTGGGGCAAAGAGGAAGTTGAAAGAAAGAAAGAGAAAGATATATAATATATATAATACTATATATATATATATATATATATATATATATATATATTATATATATATATATATTATTATATATATATATATATTATATATTATAATATATATACAGATAAACACCCACCGCTCACGGGCAGAGGCTTTAATCTAGGGGTTGTGTGCTTACTCGATAACGTTCCGAGGCAGGACGAAGCAAAAGCCAAAGGGAGAGGAATTGCTCACATCTCCCACCCGACCCAGTTTCCGAACCTGAAACCCTCACTTTGTTTGGAGAGTGCTCTACCACTGAGCCTACCGGGTGCTTTTTAAATAAATAAAAATTATTTAATATCAAAAAGAAGAAAAACTTAATTACAGATACAAATGCATACTTAAATGAAGAAGAAATAGCCTGTTTATGTGCTTGACAAATGCTTAATTGAATATCATTATCATTATTATAATTTTAAAACAGTTATATTTAACAAAAATTCATTATACTTCACTAATAATCTCTACTATTTACTATATTTTAATATTATTATTATATTACTATTACAATTTTTAATTTAAATATTATTACGCTATACACTATATTCACTGTATTTTAAATTTATCACCAATTATTCACTTAATTTATTAACATTATATCATTATCACCCACTATCACTATTTATTATTAATACTGGTATACGCTTATATCCAGGAACCATTCCACGAAAAGCGTTAATGTAAATAGAAAGGGGGTTTCCAGGAACCCTTTGCCAAGACAGATAAGAGGAAAGAATTTAATCGATTTTCCATTTCTGATTCAAAGATGTCTTGGATGGGGGGGGGGGGGTGGAGGGAGGGGGGGGGGGAGAGGAGACGGGGGGGAAAATGCAACTTCACCTTCTTACGATCCATTATTTTAATCTTCAAATAATTTTTATTTCTGTATTTATAATAATTCATATTCCGAATTTGCTTAAAAAAAAATGATTTAAAATTTGAAGCTCCTCGAACCCCAGATTTACAAATGAAATAAAATTTAAATGTTTAAAATTTACATTTCTAAAATCCTGAATCGCATTTTTTTTCCTTTCAAGTGTTATCAATTAATGAATAAAATCTCTCTCTCTCTCTCTCTCTCTCTCTTCTCTTCTCTCTCTCCTCTCTCTCTCCTCTCTCTCTCCTCTTCTCTCTCTCTCTTCTCTTCTCCTCCTCCTCTCTCTCTCTCCTTTCTCCTCTCTCTCTCCTCTCTCTCTCCTCTCTCTCTCTCTCTCTCTCTCTCTCTCCTCTCTCTCTCTCTCTTCATCTCTCTCCTCTCTCCTCCCTCTCTCCTCTCTCTCTCTCTCTCTCTTCCCTCTCTCTCCTCTCTCTCTCTCTCTCTCCTCTCTCTCTCTCTCTCTCATTGTTCTCTCTCTTGTTCCCTCTCTCTCTCTCTCTGCCTCTCTTCTCTCTCTCTCTCTCTCTCTCTCTCTCTCTTCTCTCTCTCTCTCTCTCTCCTCTCTCTCTCTCTCTCTCTCTTTCACTCTCTCTCTTCTCCTCTCTCTCTCTCTCTCTCTCTCTCTCTCCTTGTTCTCAATCTCTCTATATCTCTCTCTCTCTCGCAATTTATTTGTCTCCTCTCTCTCTCTTCAGTCTCTCTCTCTTCTCTCTCTCTCTCATCTCTTCCTCTCTCTCCTCTCTCTATATATATATATATATATAATATATATAATATATATAATATATATATATATATATATATATATATATTATATTATTATATATATATATATATATATAGGTATATATATATATATATATATATATATATATATATATATAATATATTTATATTTATATATATATAATATAATATATATATTAATATATATTATTATATTATATAGTATATATATATATTATATAATAAGGCTGTTAGATAGGGGGGTCAGGGTTCACCCACCCCAAAATTATTTTAAACGCATGAAAAATTTTTGGATTCGTAAAGTCTATCATAATTAATAATATTTATTATAATAATAATGAATAAGAATGCCTCGTTGGCGTAGGAGATTTGACTTGCCGACTTTCATGCGAGAGGACGCTGGTTCAATCCTCCGAGTAGCAAGCACTTGGAGTTTTATCTTCCTGGGGGCAAGAATTAAAATGACTGCGAACTGGTGGTATCGCTGGTTTGGGCATAGCCGGCCTTAAAGTTTTGATTTCCTTTAGTCCCCGGCTTACCCCTCTGAAAAGGATTAAAGCACGTTAAAAAGAAAGTTTTTAATAATAATAATAGTTAATCAATTTGAAAAATGAAAAGTTATTTATTAATGGAAAAATGGAGGAGACAATATTTGTGGTCCTAACGATTCTTAGGCTCAAGTGGCTGTCCTATTATGTGTAAAATATTTAGGGACCAGGCGACTTAAATGTAAGCGTTTTCCAAATTTTGCAGATGTTAACAAATTGGCTACCTCAGTAAGGACATAATGATGGATGTTATAAAGATTTAAAAGATAAGGAGGGAACTGTAATCGTTGATGGGATGAGCAGGTTCATTCATTCCTTCCACTAAATCTTTCTCTCCTCATAATCCATGGCTCGATCGTGCTTGTTCTCTGGCCATACAGGCTAGAGACAGTGCGTATCAGGGGTGGAAAAATTCTCGTTTCCTTATCACTCCGCTAATTTTCTTTGTTAGAATCGTTGCAGGAACTTCTTCGAACGAGCCAAAGCGGTGCTTTCATCAAACGAAAGTGCGCAAACTCCTTGGTTCTTACTGACAAATCTTTCTGGCCTCTCTTGCCAAAAACATCTCTAACAACTTCTGTAAATCTACCTTTCCTCTTATTCGATATGATGATTCTGTTGTTAATTCTCCAACTGAAAAGGGCAATCTCTTCGGCTTCCTATTTTCCTCTAACTGAACCCTGGACGATTCTGGCATTCCTCTTCCTACTCCTTCTCCTCTCAGGTGTCCTATGCCTTTGCCTGTGAATTACCATTTGATCGGCGCATTGGGCCCCTGAAATCTTATGAACGGTAGGAAGGCGCGGTGCCCAAGATGAGATAACTCCAGCTTGTTGAGGAAGCTGTCTTCCGTTGCTAACTCCGCCCCCTCGCTTCAAACTATACACTTCTTTGTCTCCATACATAGTTTACTTTCCCTCAGTGGTTGGAAGCTCGCGCATGTTCAACCTATTCCGAAAAAAGGAAGCAGTTAACGCCCTATAGCTCTCACTTGTATTCTATCTAAGATCTTTGAAACCCTTTTCAACTCTCACTTCTTAGATCATCTGGAAACTCATTCCGATCGCCAGTACGGCTTTCGGCCCTCGAGGTCTACTGGCGATATACTTTCCTATCTAACCGATTTATGGTTTTTCGCTCTTAGGAACTACGGGCAGACTTGGCCCCGGGGCCCGTTTTTTGGGGTTTTTTTTTTTTGGCCGGGCGGCGGCGGCTCTTTTTAACATATTACAAAGCATTGACCGAGTAGAGGCACACGTCACTACTTTCTTCAAGCTCCCCTCCTTTTGGGTTTCCTCCTCCTTTGCTTAACTTATGTCTACCTTTCTTTCAAATCGCTCAATGTTGGCTGTTGTTGATGGGGCGACTTCTTTTTCTGTCAATAGTGGTGTTCCTCAGGGTTCTGTCTTATCTCCTACTTTATTAATACTTTTCATTAATGATCTTCTCACCTGTACCTGTAACTCTATCCACTCATATGCCGATGACTCGACCCTTCATTCTCCAACTCATTTCAATTCTGCTCCCTCTTTTTACTTCTGAATTGCCTCTCGCCTTATCTTTCCGATTCTATTCTCGCTTGTCCTGGATAGAATTTCCTGATAGGGTCGTCTCAACCTTGTGAAACTTAATCTTTAAAAACCCAACTTCTACAAATTCTCCTTCTCCAAAACACCTTCTAACTTTTCCTATCTCTTTCGACGTTCTCTCGTCTCTCCTGTTGACAATATAAACATCCTTGGCCTTGACATAAACAAAAAAAAGTCTTTGGAAACCTCACTTCACAACAAGTGCTGGGCCGCCTTCTCACTTGCTCCAGCTATACAAGGGCTCTGATCCGCCCGTGTATGGAGTTACTGCTCTCATAGCTGGGGGGGGGGGGGCTTCTGGTTTCCACCCGACTTATGAACAGAGGTCGACGTCAGAGGCCAAAAGGCTTAAAACTGTTCTGTACTTTCCAGTTCACTTGACCCTTTATTCTTTGCGGCGCGATTTATGCTTTATTCTCTTTTCTATAGGTACCGCAGCGGCAGGTGCTCGAGGGAACTTATTACTCGAGTACCAACCACCTTTACGACGCCTCGCTAGCACAAGGGGTGTTTGTATCTTTGCGCACGTTTTGTGTTGACATTGATAACTTTCAAGCTAGTTCGCTGTTGTTGCTTTCCTTCTTTCCTCACCTCGTTCTGTGGAATTCTCTTCCAATGTCTTCCGTATTTTTGCTGAATTTATCTCCTCACTTTACAAGCCTGCTTCTGCTCCTCATATGCGTTAATTTGCGCTAGAGGGGTGAACTTTTGAGCGTACTACACCCCCCCTCCTTGTATTAAAAACTATCACCAAGAAAAACGACTAGATACAAATGATGATCCTATCAGTTGGTGGAAAGTTAAGAAAATGTTTACCCACGCTTATAGTAAACTTGAAGGGAAATACTTGGCCTGTCCTCCAACTAGTGTCCAAGTGAGAGAGTATTTAGTAAAATATACTGGGCTAATATATGATAAAGAGAAATAGGCTCTCAGCAGAAAAGGCAGAAAAATTAATATTTCTCAAGCACAACAACCTTCCTATATTTGAATTCAATACTAGTGCAAAAAAGCGTATATAATCCATTGTAAAAATCTCTTTCATTAAGGTCGGAGAGTTTTGGTGGAGTGCATTTGAGTTGGTCCCCGTCACGCACCCTTGGTAACAACTTATATTAATAGATTGTAGGCTAAAACACGCGAAATATATTTAGGCATATATATATATAATATATATATATATATATATTATATATATAATATATATATATATATATAATATATATATAGTATATATATATATTATTATATATTATTATTAATATATATATTTATATATATATATATTATATATATCAAACATTCCGCATCCGCAAAAAAATGACATCTGTTGCATCACTAATATATATAAGATTTTAAATATTGCATAATCGCAATTAATAAGTTTGTAAACAAACAAAGAACATATATTGGGAAGGTAAAGAAATACTGGCATCTCTTGGATCGAACCACCGCATGTTGAAAATTGAGGACAATATGCTCGATGTTTTACCACAGCCATCCTCCAACCAAAAAAAGTTGGATTCAAGAACAGTTTTAAAGCATCCGAGTTCCCGTCAAGGCGACATCACCAGGTGTCCAGCCTGTCCTTTGCCCTTCATCCCTTAATATTTTAAATGATTAAATATTTGGCTATAACCGCAATTTAAAGTTTTGTAAACAAACAAAGAACATATAATGGAGGTAAAGAAATAATGCCTTCTCTGGGATTGAACCACCGCATGTTGCGAATGAGAATGATATACTCGATGTTTTACCTCTGAGCCATCCTCCAACCCAAAAATGTTGGATTCAAGAACAGTTTTAAAGCATCCGAGCTCCCGTCAAGGCGAGACCACCAGTTGGTCACCTGTCCTTTCCTCGCTTTCCTTAATTATTTTTAGATGCTTAAATATTGCATAATCGCCATTTATTATTTAGATCAACAAACAAAGAACATATAATGGAAGGTAAAGAAATACTGCCTTCCCGGATCGAACCACTGCATGTTGCGAATGAGAACGATATACTCGATGCTTTACCACTGAACCATCCTCCAACAAACTTATTAATTGCGATTATGCAATATTTAACATCTAAAATATTAAGGAACAAGGGAAAGGACAGGCGGGACACCTGGTGATGTCGCCTTGACGATAGCTCGGTTGCTTTAAAATTGTTCTTGGAATCCAACTTTTTTGGGTTGGGAGGATGGCTCAGTGGTAAAGCATCGAGTATATCGTTCTCATTCGCAACATGCGGTGGTTCGATCCCAGAGAAGGCAGTATTTCTTTACTTTCCCATTATATATATATATATATATATATATATATTGATATAGAATATATGGGATATCGAATATATATAAATATATATAATATATTATAATATATATATATATATTATATATATATATTATATATATATATATATATGAGTACTCAGCAAATTATGGGGATCGAAACCGAGAGCTTTAAAAGTTATGCTTGAAACTTTCTTTTTGGAAAGTGGATGGCTTAGTGGATTAAAAAGCTCTCGGCTGCTGTTCACTAAGCGACGCGGAGTCCAGCGTTCGTATCCTGCTGAGGGAGGGGAAAGGGGTAAAAAAATTTCCTTTTTCCTGTTTTGGGAACCTTTTCCCATTTTTAATACCTTTTGTTCTATTTGTAAAATTAAGTTAGTGGGGCTTGGATGGAGAGGGAAGGTGATACGAAAGGAAGTAGGTTAAATTAGAGTGAGAAGTAAGTGAGCAAGATAATAAGGGATAAGATGTAGAGCATTCGCTAGTTAAAAACGGAATGGTTGAATGTGAACAATTTGCATACTGAACAAATCTGGGGGGCAAATGAAGCCGAAGCATTGTTAGTTAGTGCAAAGGCAAGTATGTGGATGTTGCTAAAGTAGGAAGTAGAATGTTAACAGTAATGGTGGAATGAAGAGGTGATGAAAGCGGTTAAAGCTGTAAAAAAAGGAAGCGTGGTTGAAATGTACTAAAAGCAAATGATGCAGATTCAAAGAAAGATGCTTGGAATTATATTAGGCGAGGAAAAAGAAAATACTAAAAGGTGTATACGTATGAGAAAACAAGAGGTAAATGAAAAGTTTGAAGGAGGATGGAATGGGGACTTACAAGGGAATAGGAAGCTCTTCTGGGAAGGATAGCGCGAAAAGGTTAAGAATGAGAATAAGGGGGAATCTGCTTTAGAATAATGAATTAGGGAATGGCTGCTTTTGTAACTGATGAAATGGATTTGAGAGGAGTGTGGAAAGAAGAATCACTTCGAGAATCTGCACAATATTAACAGGTAATGAAAGAGGTGATAGTGAATTGATCGTGTGGGGTTTGATGTGGCAAGAAGGAATAGGTATTTTTGGGGATGAGGTTATTTAGCTAAGGAGCGAGGATACGTAGGAGGAAAAAAAAAGTTGAAGATGTAAATGTGGCAGGTATAGATGAAATTACGGTGAAATGATCAAGAAACGGAGGCGAGATGGTGAATTGAATGGATTTGGAAGTTGGGTAATAAAGCGTTTATAGAGGGTTAGTTCAAGGATTGGAGCGAGAGCCGGTAAATAGTTACCCTTATTATAAGGGTTAAAGGGAGAAAAGGGGAATGTAGAAATTATAGTGGAATTAATTTACTGGAGTGTTGTAGGGAAGGTTATATGCTTGGTATTTTGTCGAAAAAGAGTGTCGTCGAGTGACTGAAGGGACTGATTGGTGAAGAACAAGGGCGTTTAGGAGTGGTAGAGATGTGTGGATCAAATCTTTACATTGAAACAAATGATGAGAAAATGAGGGAGAGAAGAAATAAATTGTATTTAGGTTTTTATGGATTTGCAACAAGCGCATGCTAATGATAGAGTTAATAGGGAAGCGTTATAGCAGCGTGTTAGTGATATATGGTGTGGTGGTATAGGCTTCTTGAATGGAATCAAAAGTATGTTATTGACGATAGTGAAGCGTGTGTAAGAATAAATGGTGTCAATTGGGGTGATTGGTTAGGATTAATAGCGGAGTAAGACCGGGTTGGTGTTAATGTCTCCTTGTTTATTCAATTTGTTATATGGATGGGGGTTATGAAAGAATTTGAGGTTGGGGTGGCAGGGGATGCGTGTTAGAATGGTGGAAGAATGGAAGGTTGAGTGGAGGTGCCCTACCTATTATATGCGATGATTGGGTTCTGTGTGGCGAATCTGAAGAGACTTTGAGAGGATTGGCTAGAGAAGATTTTAGCAGGGTGTGTAAAAGGATGGGGCTGAAAGTAAACGTGGATAAGAGTAAGGTTATGGTTGTGTGAGTGAGGACACTCCTCAGTGTGAAGTTATGTTAAGATGGTGAGCAGCTAGAACAAATGTCTGAGTTAAATATTTAGGGTATATGTGGATGCAGAAGGGGAAGGGACGATGCAGAGTGTAGTAGGAAAGTTGTGCAATTAAATCAAGGTCGCTGGTGCAATTAAATCGTTTGGTGAATGTAAAGGGACAAGTCTTGAGTGTGCTAGGGGTCTTACATGAGGGTATGTTAGTTACCTATGTTATTGTATTGGTAGTGAGGGGGGACTATGGTTCTGGAATAAGAAAGTATAAGCATCTTTTAAAGTTTCCATGTTTTCAGATGGACAATCTTAGGGTTGTGCTAGGTAGTGTGAGAAAAATTGATAAAGAGAGGAATGAACGTATTAGAGAGTGCTGTGGTGTGTGAAGAAAGGGGTAAATTGAGAGAATAAATGAAAGTATGTTGAGATGTTTGGTCATGTGGAAAAGGATGAAATGATAGTAGGTTGGTTAAGCGATGTATAGTGGTGAGTGTGTGGAACCGACCGGCTTGGAGACCGAAGAGAAAGTGGATTGAGTCGCTTAACGAATGTCTGAAGGAGAGAATCGTGAGTTTGGCAGAGGCGAGAATAAAGGTGGATAATAGATAGGATGAGAATGGCGGGGTTTTGTATGGGGGCCGCATGGTTGTGGCCCACCTGGGGCCAGGGGATGAACCCTTACACATAGACGATTTACCATAGTGAGGGTCCCGTCGCTGTCCCATTGATGCTCTAGGGTGGATTTTCTGTCTGTCACGAGCTCTCACTAATTAATGGTACAGAGGGGGCGGTAAGGCTGGGGCTTTCTTTTCGACCGTTTGTCATGTTCTCCTACTGCCTTTCTTTTCGATGCTTGGACAGCACCTTACCCCCAATCTTGGGGCAAGAGGAAGGTGAAGAAAGAAGAAAAGATATATATATATATATATATATATATATATATTATATTATATTATATATATTATATATATATATATATATATATATATATATATATATATATATATAATATAATATATATATATATATATATATAAATTATTTTCAAAGGGATTGCATGAAGTTATTCAGATGATCAGAGAGAGTTGGGATCACGATGCTGAAGCTCGGCTTTCTGCTTCTTGTATTGTTGAGCGGTTTGCTTTACTTTCAAGACAGCCTCAGCTTGTGCACACGTCCTTGTCCAATAAAAGAGAGGCCTCTTTTTAAGGTGAGTTTTTTTTTTTTTTTTTTTTTTTTTTTTTTTTTTTTTTTTTTTTTTTTTTTTTAATTAGGTATTATCATATAAAACAATCTGCATTGTAATTAATTCGCAAATTATTGTTAGTTGTTCCCAGCTAGGGTTGTTTAGTCAAAACCGAAGTTTGACTGTAACCATTAATTAGGTTGTGAAGTTGACGATGTACACTTTAGGTGAAATTTAATTCGGAGTATCACTGTTTTAAGGTCAACTCTGCTGCCCTTGTTTATGTTTAAATGGTTAGATACAATTCTTAGCAATTGATTGACTAAGCATAAATCACAGAAGTCTTTAATTTAAGCTTTAAGCATTTTTCTTATCAGAAGTAAAATATTCCATCTTTTTTATTTTGAGTTAGTAATGGAAATGCCTACATTTTCCTCAATTTACTTACTTCATTTAATTTTTTGGTTGAAATGTATCCAGAGAAATTATAATAATTTATGTGGTACGAGCTTTAGTTTAGATTGTTAGTTTCCTCGATACCTTAAATAAGTTTATAGCTAAGTGTGGCAAAAGCATTCAGCCTTAACTTTCTCTGTAAAGATACAAGAATGCTACAATTAATGCTAAAAGTAAAAATTTCGAGAATATTTATAACTTTTACACGTGCTCAAATATGCAAATAGGAACTAAAAGTATTTAAAAATAAAGCATTTTTTCTCTTTTAGTTTATGCACAAAGCTCTTACTTTAACATATATATATATATATATATATATATATATATATATATATATATTATATAATATATATATATATATATATATATATATAATCTATATATATATATATATATATATATTATTATATAATTTATATATATATATATATATATATACTATTATATATAATATATATTATAATTATATATATATATATATATATAATAATAATATATATTAGAGGTGCGTTAAATTTTAAGGCATGTTGATTTTGAAATTAAAAAACACAAATTCTTAGGAAATTTATTGTTCATTTTTTTTATTATGATAATATGGTTATGGTTTCCCAATTATGTATGGAACAAAATATCGGCCAAATGGCCGCCGCGACCTCGGCGGCACACCTCCATCCGATGGTCAAAATTTTCGATGACGCTGAGGCATAATTGAGGTTCTATGCCGTTAATGTGCCGAATTATCTCATCCTTTAGCTCTTGAATTGTTGCTGGCTTATCGACGTACACCTTTTCTTTCAAATAACCCCAAAGAAAGAAGTCCAACGGTGTCAAATCACATGATCTTGGCGGCCAATTGACATCGCCACCACGTGAGATAACACGGCCATTGAATTTGTCGCGCAAAAGAGCCATTGTTTCGTTAGCTGTGTGGCAAGTGGCACCGTCCTGTTGAAACCACATATCGTCCACATCCATACCTTCCAATTCGTGCCATAAAAAGTTCGTTATCATCTCACGATAGCGAACACCATTCACAGTAACTGCCTGACCGGCCTCATTTTGGAAAAAATACGGCCCGATGATGCCGCCAGCCCATAAACCGCACCAAACAGTCACTCTTTGTGGGTGCATTGGTTTTTCGACAATCACTCTTGGATTATCATTCGCCCAAATGCGGCAATTCTGCTTATTGACGAATCCAGTGAGGTGAAAATGTGCCTCATCACTGAAGATGATTTTCTTCGAAAATTGATCATCCACTGTTGCCATTTCTTGCCACCATTCTGACCATTGACGACGTTTTGTATGGTCAAGAGGCTTTAGTTCTTGAGTCAATTGCACCTTGTAAGCGTTTAAATGCAAGTCTTTATGCATAATGTTCATCAACGACGAGCGTGAGAGGTGCAAT
This sequence comes from Trachelipus rathkii, assembly GCA_015478945.1. Classification (NCBI taxonomy): domain Eukaryota; kingdom Metazoa; phylum Arthropoda; class Malacostraca; order Isopoda; family Trachelipodidae; genus Trachelipus; species Trachelipus rathkii. The sequence goes on along the minus strand of JABUQX010097661.1, from coordinate 7,172 downwards.
TGTTGGGCACGACGACGAGTTGAAGTGGATGGCTCCTCAGCCACACTATCGCGAACAGCAGCAATATTTTCTGCAGTACGAGCTGTACGAGCATGCACTGGTCTTTTCAAATCTCCTACAGACCCGGTTTGCTCAAATTTTTTCACGATTTTTCCGATTGTACGCACATTTGGACGATTAAATTGACCAAAAAAATCACGAAGTGCACGATATGCATTTTGATTTGAACGCCCATTTTCATCATATGCCTGAATATCTTTGGCTCGTTGCTGCCGATTGTGGCATTACTTTTTTCCTTAATTATCCTTTCACTCAGTATTCTGAAATGAAAAAAAAAATAGTGCATGCTTCTGGCGTAGATTCTCCTCTGATTGACGTTGATAATATATAGATATATTATAATATATATATATATTATATATATATATATATTATATATATATATATATAGTAATCATAATATATATAGTATACTATATGTATATTATTATATTATATATATATATATAAAATATATATATATATTAGTATATATAATATATATATATCTATATTATAGTTATATATAATTATATATATATATATATATACTAATTTTTTAGCCCAGAAGAAACACTAACAGTCACGGGGCAGAGCCTATCTATAGGGGGTGTAGCTCATAACGTGGAGGACGAACCTAGCCAAGGAGAGATACTGCACATTCTCGGCCATGCGATCGTCGCAGAACTCTGGACATCCTCAGCTCTGATTGGGAGTACTACTACCAGCTAAACTACAGGGGCTTTCAGTATTAAACCAGGGGGCATGCTTTGGTTGGTATTGGCTTAATTCAGATTATATTTAGCTACGCTAAAATTGGCTTTTTCGTTGTTATCAAAAAAGAAGAATTAATTTTAATTTTTAAGAAGGTTTCCCAGAGGCGGTAGTGCGCGGCGGCGTCTGGGCCATGGTCATGGGAGGGTACAAAGTGTATCTGACGCGGTAAATTACGATAGCTTACGTTATTTAAAAAAAAGAAAATTGTCATGGCTCTCCCCAATTGCGATCTACAACTTAGCGTAGATAGATCAAATTTAACCTGAATATGAATTGCCTATGCTTACTCATTATATAAGCTTAGATGTGAAGTCCAATAGAATAGATAATAATTTCTTTTTAATTTTTTTGTTAATTATTAAATTATATATGAAATTCACCATTACAAGAAGTTGTACTTCTGTTTCATAATTTAGGATATAAAGATGCATTTCCCATATTTACAACGCATTACAAAGCTTAAAATTTTTTTATTTCACCTGGTTTTGTAGGAAAAAAACAGGTATATATATATATATATATATATAATATATATATATATATTATTAATATTATATATATATATATATATATATATATATATATATATATACATACATACATAGATGCACACGCATATACATATAATATTATTATTAAAATTATTAATTATTATTATTAAAACAAAAATCACCTTTTCCTTTTTCCCATTAAACACTATATTCTTAATACTAATATTATTACTATTATTACGTTACTGTATACACTATTATTTAATAATAATATCTGTTCATGTCAATAAATCCTTACGTTTTTCGACTCATAAAATTTTAGGTTAAATTTTTACATTTTAATTTAAATTTTAAAATTTATGTATTATTTTCGCAATGAGTTAAATTATTTTTTCATTACATATTTATTGAGTTTAATATTTAAAGCACACCATGTTTATGCATGTAGCGCAGGACTGCTCGTTGAAGCGATCTTCTCCAAAATGCGCGCTGAGCGAGTGGTGCCGTGTAACAGCTTACTCGCGCTGCGCAATGGGGCTTCATATATATATATTATATATATATATATATATATATATATATATATATATATATATATATATATATATATATATATATATATATATCAGAGAGAGAGAGAGAGAGAGAGAGAGAGAGAGAGAGAGAGAGAGAGAGAGAGAGAGAGAGAGAGAGAGAGAGAGAGAGAGAGAGAGAGAGAGAGAGAGAGAGAGAGAGAGAGAGAATTTCTTCATAATAAATCTTCATTGACTAAATAAAATTGTTTAAAAAAAACAAAAAAAAATCCTAACTGTCTAAATAAAATTGTTTAAAAAAATTTAAAATAAAAAAATTAAAAAGTAAAAAACTAAAAATTTATTGAACTTTACCAAATACATATTGAATAAATTTATTTTCTCTCTTATCGGGTAAATTTTACTTTTTCCTTATTAATGAAACTTCTCCAAAGAACGTAAGAAAAAATTGACATGAACCTTAATATCCATATGCTCTACACTATATTTCACTACTATTCACAACTATTCACTATATTAAATATTATTATTATTATCACTATCACCACTATCACCATTATTATATCACTACCATTCGAGAAAAATTAATGAGAAGGGGGTTTTTTCAAACCCTTGCACCCAGTGGAAGAGAATTTGACTATGACTCGACGATTTCCTTGAGAAACGCTGCTTCATCTCCTACATTGTATTATCTTAAATTTCTTTATAATTTTATTTTTGTATTTAATAATTAATTTTGCAAAATAGCCAAAAGAAATTTCTCAAATTTTGCAGCTCCCCGAACCTATATTACAAATGAAATAAATTTAAATAATTAATTTTTTACATTTTTAATATATATATATATATATATATATATATTATATAACATATGAGCATATATATATATATATATATATATATATATATATATATATATGAGAGAGAGAGAGGTGTGAGAGTATAGAGAGGAATTGCATTGAGATTAATTTTTTTTCCTTTTTTTTTATTTTCCAAAAAACTCTTCTGAACTGAAAAAAGAATTAATTAGAGAATGTAAAGGAGGGATCTCCTGAACCTTGGGGCACTATGGAATTTGATAGTCCCTCTTTCCACAAAAAGTAGGCACTTAAAGCTCAAGATTGAACATCAAGAGAGGAAGGAGAATAAAATAAATTATTATATTATAATATATATATATATATATATATATATATATATATATATATATATATATATATGAAAGAAAGATATACATATATATATATATATATATATATCTATATATATATATATATATGAGATATATATATGAGAGAGAAAGAGAGAAGCAGTGAGAGAGAGAGAGAGTGAGGAGTGAGAGAGAACACACACACACACATTACACACACACACACATTCACACACACACACACACACACACACATTACACACACACACACACACACACACACATCCACAACACACACACATTATTATTACACATATTATTATTACATACATACCTATATAATATATATACATATGCATATTATTATTACATATATACATACATACATATTACATACATACATATATACATATAGAGAGTATATATATATCTTTTTATATATATATATATCGATATATATATATATATATATATATATATATATATATATATATATATATATATATATATATATATATATATATATATATATATATATATATATATATATATATATATATATATATATATATATATATATATATTAAACCAGGGGCAATAATAAAATTATTATCGGAATGGTTGGTAATGCTATCTCAGAATTATTTACCTACGCTAAGATTGCCTTCTTTCATTGTTATACGAAAAAAGAATTAATTTTAATTTTAGGCACCGGTTTTGCCAGAAGCCCGCGGTAGTCCGCGGGCGGTCTGCCATGCATGGGGGGCAAAGTGTATCTCACCCTACGGTATTCGTTAATTAAAAAAAAAAAAAAACAGTGTCATGGCGTCAAAATTCACTCTACAAACTTTACGTAGATACATCAAATTTAAACTGAAATAAATTGCCTAAGCTTACTCATTTTATAAGCTTAGATCTAACCCTTTGGAGAAGATATTGTGACCCAGACACCATTCAAGGACGCACGACGCGGTTATGTTGAGCATATTTCATCATCTTATGAGGTTTTGATAATTTTGCGTCGTTCTTAATTCAAGAACAATGTTTTATATATTTTTATAAAATTATTTGAACTGGCTTCTATTTTTTATAATAATAATAATAATAATAATAATAATAATAATAATAATAATAATAATAATAATAATAATAATAATAATAATAATAATAATAATAATAATAATAATAATAATAATAATAATATTAATAATAATATTTATAATAATAAAATATGTCTCATTTATACTTCAAGTCGCTCGAATACAATACTATTTTTAGTATTGTAGTCGATCGAGAATTCAGGAAAACGTTGCAAGCCTTGAGATTCTTTCTATTCAAGATTATATATATATATATACATGGCCGTATTTAAAGCATGGGCCCCATGGGCCCAGGCCCAGGGCGGCAAATTCTGGGGGGCGGCAAATTATTGCTAGACCTGAACAGCCTACGTGCTCTGGCTGATACATACATAAGTGCATCGGTTCTGATAATTTATTCAAGAATTAAAAAGTTAAATAATTGAGTTTTCAGAAGTAGAACATTATTTATTGCTATAAACAAGTATGTGACTTAGCAGTTTTGATATTAATGGATGGTCGAAAAAGGTTGAGCGGCGCAAAATACCGAAAAATAGCAGAAGAGAAAAGGAGAAAGGAAAATGAAATGTTATCTAAAATACCAAGAGTAGACTCATTCTTTATCACAAAGACAAATGAATCTGTCGTGAGTGCGGATGAATCTGAAGTAATTTCAAAAGTCATTGATGATAACGATAACACGGGTAATCGGGAAACATATGCATTGACTTCTTACGTTACTGTCGAGAATAGTGACCAGGTAAACGAAGCACAAGACAAAGAAATCTTTATACCAAGCGATGATCCATTTTATTGGAAGGTTACTGAAGCCACCGAGACTTCTTTGCAAAAAATGGGATTAATCAAAATTGCATAGAATTTTTTTAATTTTAAGAGAATTTATCCAGATAAAAGTAGATTCTAACAAAATCCTTGCTTGAACGAAAACTTTTGGATGTTGTTAAACGTGACTATTTAGTGTACTCTTAACAGTCAAAGATGCGTCTTTTGTGGTCCTTGTAAACTTTTTGGAGGTGGTGCTAACCCCAGTCGTAAATAAGTAAGTTATTCAACGATTGGAAGCATGCCAATACAATTGACTGAACACGAAAATTCCGTTCGCCATCGTGATTGTATGTTGATGCTGAAGAGACTAAATAATTCATTATGTAGAGCTGAAAAGCAGCTGCTCTCAATTAGAAGAAGTAAAATATTGGAGAAATGTACCACAAAGAGTTATTGCTGTTATTAAGAAACTTTCCTCACGGGGTTACCATTCCGAGGCGATGATGAAATAGCTGGCTCTGTTCGAAATGGAAATTTTATGATGTGTCTGAAACTTATTGCAGAATTTGACCCTTTTTTTACAAAATCACCTATATCTCAATGTCAAAATTCTAGCAAAGGAAGCACTTCTCATTTATCACATAGCACTTACGAAGAACTTATCCAAATTATGGCTGGAAAGGTAATCAGTGAAATAGTGAAAGAAATTCATGAAAGTAAGTATTTTTCTTTATTGTTGATTCCACTTCAGACATTACTCATAAAGATCAGCTGAGTTTTATCATCAGATATGTTAGCAAAGAACGCCTAAAAAAAACTTTTTGGAGTTATTAAAAACCTGATCATAGAGGTAAAGAACTAGCTGAAACGGCGATGAGTTTTCTCAAAGCAAATGAATTAGATATAAGCAGTTGTCGGGCCCAAAACGTATGATAATGCTGCTAATATGTCAGGAAATAACATGTTCAGCTCATTCCCTTTAATTTAGTGGGATCTAGAGCTGTCACATGTTGTAAACAGGCGGCTTCTTTTTTTGTTTTGCTTCAGAATCTTTATACTATAATTTTTTTTCTCGGCCTCTACGCATCAAGTTGCATTCGAATCTTTCTTCAATATACTGTCAATCAAAACACTATGTGGGACAAGGTGGTCAGCTCGAGCAGAAGTTTGTAAAAGTTTAAACAAAGGTTTGGAAGCTATCGTTAAGGCTTTAAACTCTATATCTGAAGATAAAATGAGACCAATTCAGCATGGCAAAGGGAATTTTTAAAAAATTGAGTTCCTATGAAATACTGTTTATGTCTGTAATATGGGAACTAATACTTGAAATATTTGATTCTGTAAATAAAAAATTGCAATCTGAAGATAAAGATGTGGCCACCGTTATTAATTTGTATAACTCTCTGTGTAACTTAGTTAATGAAATTAGTTCATTAGAAACCTACGAAAATTGAAGAAATTTTGAAAATCTTTACACAAAAAAGACATCAAGAATGTATCTAAACTAAGATCTGAGAAAGAAGAAAATTATCAAATATGCATTCTTCAAGCAAGCTTCAATACTATATTGGATAAACTGTCAACAGAATTAAATAGGCGAAGTTTTGCATACAGTGAATTTTCAGACAAGTTTTTATTCTTATCAAATCTCACCGAAACCGACCCAGACGACATTAATAAATCAGCTAAATTATTACAAAAAATCTATCGATCCGACTTAGAAGAATTTGGAGCAGAATGTATTATTATTCATTTAAAATGTTTGCTTTTAGAAGAAGGTAATGGCAGTCGAACCTTGTCCCAATTAAACAAATATTTATATACCAAAAGCCTTCCTGATATATATCAAATCTTAATTTTGCTTTAAAATTATTTTTATGTACTCCTGCGACAAACTGCTCAGCTGAAAGATCATTCTCCATCCTTAGAAGGGTTAAAAATTATTTACGTTCGTCCCAGTCCCAACAGCGTTTAGTTCATCTTGCTGTACTTGCTATTGCTATTGATAATGATTTCACCGTAAAATTAGATTACGAAGATATTATTGACAAATTTGTTAACGAAAAGGCAAGACGAAAACCTGTAATGAATCATTAATTTGACATGTAGATGTAATAATGTAGGTATTGATATATATATATATATATGAGCATATACAAACGCGCTGGTCACGTCTCTCAGTGATACATATGAGAAAGAGCAGCAGAGCATATATATGAGTATATTGAGTGGCGCACGAAACGCGAAAGTGTTTCATCGATAATGTGCGGAAAACGGTTAAACACCCAAATCTGAACGGGAACCGAAGTGGTCCGAG
>JABUQX010097660.1:30000-31187 GCA_015478945.1 Trachelipus rathkii | reverse complement strand
TTTCACTCTTTCAGGTCATGAACGAGTACACATTGGTCATGCAGCCTGTGGCGCAGTGTCTTGATATGCTTCAGGGGGAGAAAAGGGCATACATGGGCACCCTCCTACCCCAACTTTGGTTGATGAAGACCAGCCTTGAGGAGAAGAGTGAAAATATTCATCTTGTGTATGCAAGGCCACTAGTACAGGCCCTCCTCAGTGGCTATGAAAAGAGGTTTGGCCACCTCTTTCAGAATAGGGATCTCCTTATGGCCACTGCCCTTCACCCCTCCTTCACCCTTAAGGCCCTAGAAAGCATTGCACCTGACATGGTGGAGGAGATCGGGGACAGGATTACCCGGAAGATAGGGGACTCCATCAAACCCACTGAGAAACAGCAGCAGCGTCAGCTTGGCCAGCCAACAGAAAAAGAACCCCACAATTCAGACGCACTCCTATTCAGTAAATTGTTTTCTAGAGTATTGGTACGCAGAGCAAGCCAGCAACAGGATGTGGAAATCGTCATACGAAAGTCCATGGAGGAGTGGGTGCCCTCTCAAGAAGATCCGAGCTGTTCCTGTTTCCCCAACCAGCATAGGGAGATATGGATAGATCTATTTATAAAATATAATACCCCCATTCCTAGTTCAGCAGCTGTGGAGAGGTGCTTCAGCGCGGGTGGGGACATCCTCAGGGCCAAGAGATCGTCCTTGAAGGAGGAAAGGTTTGAGGACCTTCTTTTCCTCAAAGGAAATATGGACCTCCTGCAGGAAGTGATTAGCCAGGAGGACATGGAGGAGGAAGAGGACCTATAGCTATGAAAGTATTTAACTATTTATGTAGTTAACATTTAATAAAAAAATTAAATAAATCTGTTTTACTATCTTATAAAAGGTTTAAAATGTAAAGGCATGCTTTCGTTATCGCGCAAAAGTTTACTTTGTAATTTAACGGTATCGCCGTAGGATAGCCGAATAGCCGCATAGTTAATGCCGCACTGAGGTTTTCAAAAATGCAGTCGGATAGCCGACGACGCACTAGTTAGGTGGCAAAGCCGAATAGCCGATGACGGACCTCGAAAAATTATAGCCGCGCCCAGCTCTGATAGTAAGTGATTGTTGGAGTTCATATAAAAATATTGGAAGTCTTTAGGGGTTCAATTTTATCCATTATACCGTGAATCAATAAAAAAAAATCCAAGATAAAGT
>JABUQX010097660.1:5000-15000 GCA_015478945.1 Trachelipus rathkii | reverse complement strand
CGGCTCAAATGAGTCTGGTACGGTGTTGTGCGGTACAACATTAATAAACATGTACTTAACACCCTAATATTAGGGTCCTTATATAGGTTTTAAATGACGTAGACACCGATTTTGAGGGTCCCAAGACCCTGAAATGAGTTTGAGGGTCCCCCTGAAAAAAGAAGAAAAGCACAGAAGAGGACGAAGGAAGATAGAGGAAGCAAAAAGAAGAAGGAAAAATAAGAACTCTCTTATGACGAATCAAATGAATGATTGAAGGTGTTGGTACCGACACCGGTGCAGGGCCGGTGCGGTGTTGAGTTAGGTAACATGTACTTAGCACCATAATATTGGTATCCCTATATATGGTTCCAATGTCGTAGAACATGAATAACAGTTTCAGTACTCGGAAATGAGTATGAGGATCCCCATTATCGATGTTTTGATATTCCAGTAAGTAACCCTATCAAATGTTGCTAATAAAAATTGCCAAATTTACGATATTTTTATAAGCAACATTATTCATTGTTTCATGTATCATTTCTTTTTAGGTTTAAAAAATGAGTAAGGTTCCGATAAGTTTGGTTAAGTAGACAGATTTACTGTATATAATTAACAAAACTCATCATAACGTAAACTTAATGGGTCCTTAAACGAATTTAAACAAAAACAATTTTTTTTGGTAGATTGATTAAATTTATATATGAGAGAGATTTGGCACCACTGTTTTAGTACTTTTACATGGGGCCGAAAGATATATAAAAAACCGATTATCGGAAATAATATCGATATTTCGTCAGAATCTGTTGAACTCTACTATTACTTTTTGACTCATGTCCACTATCCATGCTCCATGAAGCTGAAGTCAATTTTTTTCCCATAAATTACATTATCGGACAAAATGTTGTACAGCGCTCATTGAAAAGTGAAAGTGAAATAAATCATACACTAATATAAGTTTGGTGACGTTAAGTAAGTAAGTAAGTAAGTTTATTTTAAGTTACGTTAGGTAGCATAGATTTAAACTTTTTTTAAATATTTTTAATGGTGTGAAGCTCTTTTATTACAGCAGATTTTTTTTGACTAATTACACTTCTTTTTTGATTTTTATAAAATGTCTTCGGATCCATGCAATCGATATCGATATAAATATGGACAAGGATAATAGACATGATCCGAGATTTTTTTTTCTTTTTCAAAATTATTTTATCTTGTAGTTAAATTATATTTTCATTAGATATTTTTTGAGTTTAATAAAAACTAAAACAATATCATAGCGTGGATGCACGGCAGGCTGGCGTATATGCATGGCAGACCGCTCGCTAAAGCGCTTGCTCCAAATGCGCGTTGCAAGCTGGCGGCGCCGTGTAACAACCCGCGAGTAAGTTGTATATATCAGAGAGAGAGAATTTTATAATTATAAATTTTAATTGACTAAATAAAACTGATTAAAAAAACAAAATAAAAAAATAAAAAAGTAAAGAACTAAAAATTTATTGAACTTCACAAAATAAATATTGAATAAGTTATTTTCTCTTTAATAGGGTAAATTTTACTTTTTTATTATTAATGAAACAACTCCAAAAAATGTAAGAAAACGAGACATGACCTATATATATATATATATATATATATATATTATATATATAAAGATTATATATATATATATATATATATATATATATATATATTATATATATTATATATATATATTATATATATATATACTATATATATATTATATATAATGTATGTATGTATGTATGTATGTATGTATTGTATGTATGTATGTATGTATGTATGTATGTATGTATGTATGTATGTATGTATGTATGTATATATGTATGTATGTATGTATGTATGTATGTATAAGAAGTCTTATATTATTAAACAGTGTTTCCTTTTTATCTTGAAAATAAGAATTTAATATTTCTTTTTTTTCTTTCCTAAAATCAGTTATAACATGTTCTCAATTGATGTTTTTGACGTGAAACTATTCCCCATTGAATGCTTAGTAAGCATAGTCCATTTAATCTTTCGTTTGAAATAACTGACCTTAGCCACGTTTTAACACGTCGTAAGGAACTGAACGACCTTTCAATTGTACAAGTAGTTGGTGAAAGTGTGAAAAGTACTTTGATATTTTGTGCAACTGCTGGGAAAAATGTCCAATGACTTTGCAGTAATGTGCTGTAACTCATTTTTTCATCTATTCATTCCCTATCTGATTTCTTCCAGAAATTAAATCAAGATCTTGCTTCACCAATTAGGTTGTCAATGTTGTATTCAGTTATAATGAGTTCAATTTTCTTTTTAAAAATTTGATACTCAGACATGAAATAAGAGAATCAAGGTAAGATATAAATAGTGAACATCTCAAGCAATCCTCGGCAGAACTTTTTGATGTCGCTGAGGCTGGGATTGTTTTGGATACTGTACGTGGTAATGAAAAATATTCACAAAAATTCTTAGATTTTGTTTAAAATTCCCTTTAAAAGAGACAACATTATTTTCACTTCTTTCGATTTTTAAAATATTTAAAAGTTTTTCTATGTGGCAATGAACCTCATCCAAATTCATTACTTTAATTAAAGGGAAACTTCATAACTGGACCCCCTACTTTTTGAAAGCAAAATCAAAATTTTCACATTTTTTTTTATTATCTAAATTGGTAGAAAAATTCCTCCTGAACATCATGATGTAATTATTTTTTAAAAATTCTAAATGGTTTTTTAGATACAGAAATTTATTTAGAGAGGTGTCGAACTAAAAAATTCCAATTCCAGTCAAAATTGCAATTCTAGGTTCAAGATCAAAAAATACTTTATTTATAGTTAAAGAAAATCTAATTTTTTTTTCATATTTTCAACCTCTAACCCATTTCTTCGGATTTTACTCAGTCAAATAAATGGAGCTGAAGCTGGAACCAGAGCCGGGGCCGGAGCCGGGGCCGGAGCCGGAGCCGGAGCCGGAGCCGGAGCCTATGTATAATTTTTTTAGATGAAAAAATTATCGGCAGAAGACGTGCTGAACAATTTTCAAATAGTGCAGAATCCTTAGTGGGATCTGGAGTCGGAGCCGGAGTCAAAGTCGGAGCCGGAGCCGGAGCCGGAGTATGATTTTTTTCGAAGAATATTTTTTTAGAGGAAAAATTTATTGCTAGAAGACGTGCTGAACAATTTTCAAATAGTGCAGAAACCTTAGTCGGATCCGGAGCCGGATCCTGGGTATGAATTTTTTTCAAAAAATATTTCTTAGGTGAAAAATTTAATGCCAGAAGACGTACTGAACAATTTTCAAATAGTGCAGAAACCTTAGTTGGATCCGGAGCCGGAGCCGGAGCCGGATTCTGGGTATAAATTTTTTTCAAGAAAATTTTTTTTAGATGAAAAGTTTGTTGAAAGAAGACGTGCTGAACAATTTTCAAGTAGTACAGAATCCTTAGTCGGATCCGGATCCGGAGTCGGGGCCGGAGTCGAAGAGGGAGCCGTAGTCAGAGCCGGTACAAATGAAGGATTTTTTTTTTAAATATTCTCTTTTAGGTGAAAAATTTATGCCATAAGAAGTTCAGAACAATTTTTCCTAATAGTGCAGAAACCTTAGTTTGATCCGGATCCGGAGCCGGATTCGGAGCCGGATTCTAGGTATAAATTTTTTCAAGAAAATTTTTTTAAATGAAAAATTGTTAAAAAAAAGACGTGTGAAAAATTGTTAAAAAAAGACGTGCTGAACAATTTTCAAATAGCACAGAATCCTTAGTCGGATCCGGATCTGGATCCGGAGTCGGATCCGGAGTCGAAGTGGGAGCCGGAGTCAGAAACCTTAGTCAGATCCGGAGCCAAATGTGAAGTCGGAACCGGAGCCGGAGTCGGAGCCGGAGCCGGAGCCGAAGCCGGAGCCTGGGTATGAATTTTTAAAAAAAAAAATTTTTAGGTGAAAAATGTAATGCCAGAAAACGTACTGAACAATTTTCTAATAGTGAAGAAACCTTGGTCGGATCCGGAGCCGGATTCGGATCCGGAGCCGGATTCGGATCCGAATCCTGGGTGAATCCTGGGTATAAATTTTTTTCAAGAAATAATTTTCTTAGATGAAAAATTTATAGACAGAAGACTTGGCTGAACAATTTCAAAAGGCCAGAATCCTTAGTCGGATTCGGATTCGAGTCGGAGCCGGAGTCGAAGTCGGAGGCAGAGCCGGGTCCTGGGTATGAATTTTTTTCATGTGAAAAATTTATTGCCAGAAGACGTACTGAACAATATTCAGATAGTATAGAAACCTTAGTCGGATACGGATCTATAGCCGGATCCGGATTCGGAGCCGGATCTTGGGTATAAATTTTTTTCAAGAAATAATTTTCTTAGATGAAAAATTTATAGCCAGAAGACTTGCTGAACAATTTTCAAATAGTGCAGAATCCTTAGTCGGATCCGGATTCGGAGTCGGAGCCGGAGTCGAAGTCGGAGCTGGAGTCGGAGCCGGAGTATGATTTTTTTTTCAAAAAATATTTTTTTATGGTGAAAAATTTATTGATAAATGACTGGCTGAACAATTTTCAAATAGTGCAGAAACCTTAGTCAGATCCGGAGCCGAAGCCTCAGTCGGAGCCGGAGCGGGAGCCGGAGTCGGAGCCGGAGCCGAAGCAGGATCCTGGTATGAATTTTTTTTTTAAATATATTTTTAGGTGAAAAATTTATTGCCAGAAGACGTGCTGAACAATTTTCAAATAGTGCAGAAACCTTTGATGGATCCGGATTCGGAGCCGGAGCCGGAGTCGGAGACGGAGCTGGATCCTGTTTATAAATCTTTTTAAAAAAATATTTTTAGGTGAAAAATGTATTGCCAGAAGACGTGCTGACTAATTTTCAAATAGTGCAAAAATCTTAGTCGGAACCGGAGTCAGAGTCAGAGCCGGATCCTGTTTATAAATTTTTTTCAAGAAATATTTTTTAGGTGAAAAATATATTGCCGGAAGACGTGCTGAACAATGTTCAAATAGTGCAAAAACCTTAGTCGGATACGGATCCGGGTCCGGATCCAGAGTCGGAAACGGAGCCGGATTCTGGGTATAATTTTGTTCCTATAAATTTTTTTTGGTGAAAAATTTATTGCCAGAAGACGTGCTGAACAATTTTCAAATAGTGCAAAAACCGTAGCGGGATCCGGCGACGGATCTGGAGCCGCGGCCGGGGGTATGAAACGGAGCCGGATTCTGGACAAAAAAAAATTCAAGAAATATTTTTGTACGTGAAAAATTTATTGCCAGAAAGTAATGAACAATTCTCAACAGTGCAGAAAGTGGAGTTGGAGCCGGAGCCGGAGAAAAATTTTTAAATGTATTTTCTTTTTTTTTTTGTTGCGGGAATGGTTTTTGTTTTTAAAAAAAAAAAAAAGGGGGGGGGGAAAAATACATCAAAGGCGTTATGTTTGCTTTGAGCAAGTGGCGAAAACGAGGATGTAAAAATTTATGCGAAATATATTAGTTATATATATATATATATATATATATATATATATAATATATATATATATATATATATAATATATAATATACTATGATATATATATATATATGATATATATTATATATTTGGGTTATGAAAGAATCAGAGGTGGGATGGCAGGGGAAGGGATGGTGTTAGATTAATGGAGAATGAAAGAGAGTGGAGGGTGCCCCCCTTACCTGTTATATGCGGACGATTTAGTTTTGTGTGACGAAATCTTAAAAAAAAGTTTGCAAGGATGGTAAAGGAAGATTGGCAGGGTAGATTGTAAAAGGAGGATTTGAAAGTAAACGTAGAATAGAGTAAGGTTATGTGTTGTGAGTTTGAGGGACAGTCCTCGTTGTGATAGGTAATTAAGACGGTGAAGTTTAGGGTCCTGAAATATTGGAGATATAAAAATTGTATATATTGATGATGTGGATGAAAGAAGTTTGAGATCTGCTTGAAAGATGGCTGGTACAATTAAAAAATCCTTAGTGGCATGATTCCCAACCTTTTGTAATTCACGGCACCCTATTTAAGGCTTGTGGAATTTTTGAGGCACATTTGTTATAATAATAATAATAATAATTAAATAATTGTTAATAATATAACAATAATAATAATTAATATAATTTAATAATAATAATAATAATAAGTAAATAATAATAATAATAATAATAATAATTAATAAAATAATAAGTTGGAGTTTGGAGCCGGAGCCGGAGAAAAATAATTAATTATTTTTCTTTTGGGTGTAAAGAATACATCAAAGGACTTGAATTGATTCACTGGGGAAAAAGAATATATATATAATATATATATATATATATATATATTATATATATATATATATATATATACTATATATAATTTATGTTTCTTATAATAAATTAAATATATACTATATATTATATATATATATATATGGATTGGGTTATGAAAGAATCAGAGGTGGGATGGGGTGGCAAGGGATGGTGTAAGATTAATGGAGAATGAAAGAGAGTGGAGGGTGCCCTACCTGTTATATGCGGACGATTTAGTTTTGTGTGACGAATCTTAAAAAAGTTTGCAAGGATTGGTAAAGAGATTGGCAGGGTGTGTAAAAGGAGGGATTTGAAAGTAAACGTAGAATAGAGTAAGGTTATGGTTGTGAGTGAGTACAGTTCTCGATGTAAAGTTATGTTAGATGGTGAGCAGCTGGAACAAATGTCTGAGTTTAAATATTTAGGATATATGATGGATGAAAAGAAAGTTGTGAACGGCAGGAAGATGGCTGGTACAATTAAATCCTTAGTGCAGTGATTCCCAACCTTTTGTAATTCACGGCACCCTATTTAAGGCTGTGGAATTTTTGAGGCACACTTGTTATAATAATAATAATAATAATAATAATGCTAATAATAATAACAATAATAATAATAATAATAATAATAATAATAATAATAATAATAATAATAATAATAATAATAATAATAATAATAATAATAATAATAATAATAATAATTAATAGATAATAATAATAATAATAATAATAATTATAATAATAATAATAAATAATAATAAGTATATAATAATAATAATAAGTGTAATAATAATAAATAATAATTAATAATTAATAATAATAATAATAATAATAATAAGATAAATAATAATAAATAATGATAATAATAATAATAGAGTTTTAAATTTAAAATATCATAAAAACATACCTGTTAAAATTTGAAAGCTGGAGTTTGCGGTTTAGAATCGATTAATAATATTAATGGGAAATTTGTGCTTGATGCTTGGAGCACAAATATTGTATGTTAGGTCTGATGTTTGATAACGCAATAGGCATATTTTCCTGAAGATTCAACAATCTATTTCTTGTTTTGCATTTTATTGTGACCATTGCAGAGAAAGCTTGTTCACAAAAATATGATGTTGAAAATGGCAAAAGGAAACTTGTGGCTTTGTTTACTAGGTTAGGATACTCCTTTTGTATGCTAAGCCAAAAATCAGCAACTGATAAGTCAGTCTTCTCAAGTTAAATTTTCAGTAAAGAATCAGCGCAGAGATCAAATTAATTCGTCTCTTTCAGTAAGCTAGTTTTCAGCAATATCTGCCATATGAGATGGGGAAACGAATCCATTCAAGATTTCTTAACGGAAGAGAAGAAAGTACTTCATCTACTGCATATCTTGTATAAAATTTTGAAAATTGATTCAAGAATTGAGGTCTTTTAGCTTTTCCTCGCCATTATCCGAAAATTGAAAAAGGGATGGAAAATTTGAAAAATCACTTTTCTCATTGCCAGACTGCCAAGAAGCTATTCTTTCTCATGAAAACCTTTCATTATTGGGTTGAAGAAACTATTCGTTCTTGGTCCTGCAAATGAAAGATTTAATTCATTTAGTTTACTAAAAATATCTGACAGATATGACAGCTGTAAAACACCACTCATTCATTTTGCCAGCACCTAGGAAAGCCATCATGTTTCTCTTTTCTCAAAAAGACTTTGAGTATCTTCTTTGAGTGTGAGAAAGCGTTCAGTACTCATACCACGAGATAATAATCTTACTTCTGTATGTAATAATAATGAGATATATGGCGCATACATTTCACATCATATTTTTTCAGAGGTTGCGACTTAATGTAATTTATCATCTTCACAACCTGATTTATAACTTCAGCAAACTGCTCTCCAACCAAAAATTTTTTCCCAACTTGTGCTTCTTCTGTGCATGGAAAGCCAGTGAGTTATTTATCAATGATCCATTTCCTGTTAAAGCTCGCGCAGTAAATCCTTTATACTTTCCTGTCATTGATAGTGCACCATCAGTACATATTCCACAACAGTCGTTCCATGAAAGACCATGGTTATTGAGATAATATAGGAAGAGACGGAAGCAAAAATATTGGTGCCGGTACTAGTTGTTTCCAATTCTTTGCAAAACAAAAACTGCTCCCCGATATATTTACCGTCAATAAATCTACAGAATCCAAGAAGCTGAGTTTTGGCAGTAATATCAGTACTTTCATCTATTTTGAGTTTTTTTACTTTTTATCTATGACTTGTTCATTTATATTTAATGACATTTCAGATATTCTACGGCTAATAGTATTGTTTGAGAGAGGAACCTTTGAAATTTGATCTCCCTCATCTTGCCCAAGTACGGTTTCAACGATAATTTTACACGCCGGGATAATGATATCCTCTCCAGTTGTATGAGGCTTCAATTTCTTGGCGAGCAGTTTGACAACTTTAAATGAAGCTTCGAGAACAACGCCACTTGTGGTAAATCTTTTCAACATTATATTACCAATTTTCTCTTGATTTTCTAATAGCCTTGAAAAATAGAGCCAGGTTTCTGGGATACACCTGGGTGGCCTTCGTAGCGCAAAATGGTCTCTTAAACTTTGCTGGGGACAATGGCTTCAGTGCTTAGCTTTCACCACACACTAAGCACAGGGGACATGGATTACCTGCATCGTTGTTCCATATAAATCCGTAAGACAAATAAAATAACTCTTTAAATACGTTCTTTTCTTTAAAAGAAATTCTTTTGATGTTGAAAGATCCAGGAATGACAATGTTCAAATTACTCTCACTTAAAGTTAGGGGTACAAGTTTGCTCTCCTCGAGTTTGTTTTCTTATTACAAACTTATCCATTTCAGAATTGATCACTAATGGAACACTTCACAACCCTAGTAACATTAATTAATTTATTTACTTATTGACTCTACTCTACTGATTATATATATATAAAGCTTTTTGGTGTGCAATATATATGTGTATTGATATATATATATATATATATATATATATATATATATATATATATATATATATATATATATATATATATATATATATATATATATAATATATATATATATATATATATTTATAATTGATTAGTAGAGAGGGAGATTAAAGCCTTTTTAAAGAATTTTTGCCTAATAAATTGAAAACGTAATTTCATTAAAATGGTTAAAGATGTTGCAATTAGATTAAAATCACGCGGCACCCCTGACAGATCTCGCGGCACACCGGTTGGGAATCTCTGCCTTAGTGGATGTAAAGGGAATAAGTATTGAGTGTGCTAGGTTCTTTCATGACGGTATGTTATTACCTGTGTTAATGTATAGTAGTGAGACTATGGGTTGGAATAAGAGGTATAGATGTAAAGTACAATGTGTTCAGATGGACAATCTTAGGGGAGTGCTAGGTGTGAGAAAAATTGATAAAATTAGGAAGGGAACAAAAAAAAACAATTAATTTAAGAGGGGGGGGAGGGATTTTTTTGGTGACGTGTGAAGAAAGGCGGTAAATGAGAGAATAAATGAAAAAATGTTGAGATGGTGTTGGTCATGTGGAAAGGACGGGTGATAGTCTGTTGGTTAAGCGGATGTATAGTGGTAAGTGTGCTGGGAAACGACCGGTTGGGAGACCGAAGAAAAGTGGATTGTGTCAGTAAAGGAATGCCTGGAGTGTGTTTGGCAGAGGCGAAAGGAAAGATGCATAATAGGAGTGAATATCGGGGTTTTGTGT
>JABUQX010097658.1:0-25006 GCA_015478945.1 Trachelipus rathkii | reverse complement strand
ATGAAGTAATTAGTTGAAAAGTAAATCAGCAGGTATAGATGGAATTATAGTGAAATGATCAAGAATGGAGGTGAGACTGTGATTGACTAGATATGTAAGTTGTATAACAAAGCATTTTGGAGGGTGTAGTTCCAAAGGACTGGGGAAGAGTAGTGATGATATCCTTATATAAGAGTAAAGGTGATAAGAGGAACTAGAAACTATAAGGGAATCAGTTTATTGAGTGCTGTAGGGAAGATATACGCTGGTATTTTGGTTGAAAGAGTGCATCAAGTGACTGAAGCGCTGATTGTTGAAGAACAAGGTGCATTTAGTAGTAGTATAAGAATGTGTAGATCAAATTTTTATATTTAAGGAAATGAGTGAGAAAATGAGAAGTAGAGCAAACTAGTTAGAATTTATGGATTTGCAACAGGCGTATGACAGGATTAATAGGGAAGCTATGTGGCAGGTGTTAATGAGGTGGGCTTCTGAATGGAATCAAAAGTATGTACTGTATGTTGATAGAAGAATAAATGAAGTGGAAAGTGATCAGTTTAATCTTAATTGTGGAGTGAGGTAGGAATGTGATACGTCTCCTTGGCTATTAATTTGTATCTAGATGAGGTGATGAAAGAATTAAAGGTAGGGGTGGCAAGAGAGGGAGGGGGGTTTGACTGATT
This sequence comes from Trachelipus rathkii, assembly GCA_015478945.1. Classification (NCBI taxonomy): domain Eukaryota; kingdom Metazoa; phylum Arthropoda; class Malacostraca; order Isopoda; family Trachelipodidae; genus Trachelipus; species Trachelipus rathkii. The sequence goes on along the minus strand of JABUQX010097658.1, from coordinate 24,344 downwards.
TTGAATGAAAGAGTGGAAGAGTATTGCATGCAGATGATTTGGTTTTGTGTGGTGAATCTGAAGAAAATTTGAGAGCATTGGTAGAGGGGTTTAAATGGCAGGGTGTAAAAGAGAAGGAGTTTCAATATAACTATAGATATGAGCAAGTTGATGGTGGTGGGTGGGGTAAGGAGAGACTACAGTGTGAAATTGTGTTGTATGGTTAGTAACTGGAACAACTACCTGAGTTTAAATATTTAGGCTATATGTTGAATGAAAAGGGAATGGATGACCCAGAGTGTAGTAGAAAATTTGTGATTGGTAGGATGGTGGAAGGTGGTATTAAATCTTTGGTGAATGTAAAGGGAAAAAGTCTTGAGTGCGCTGGGATTGTGCATGAGGGTACTGTATGTTGTTACAGGTGGGGATTCTGCATGAGGGTACCGTATGTTGTTACAGGGGTTGATGTATATTTAGCAAAACTATGGTGTGGTATAAGAGATGTAGATCTAAGATGCAGTCTGTTCAGATTGATAATCTTTGGGTCATTTTGTGCAAAAATAATGATAAAATAGGAATTGAGTGCATTACGGAGCTGTGTGGTGTGAGAATGGCATGAATGGTGAGAATAAATGAGTGTTAAGATGGTTTGGTCATATGCAAAGAATGGATGATAGTTGGTTGGTTAAGAGGGTATATAGAGGTAAATGTGTTGGGAATCAATTGGTTAAGAGGGTATATAGAGGTAAATGTGTTGGGAATCAATTGGTTAAGAGGGTATATAGAGGTAAATGTGTTGGGAATCAATTGGTTAAGAGGGTATATAGAGGTAAATGTGTTGGGAATCAATGGTTAAGAGGGTATATAAGAGGTAAATGTGTTGGAATCAATTGGTTAAGAGGTATATAGAGGTTAAATGTGTTGGGAATCAATGGGTTGAGAAAACCAAAGAAGACGTGGAATGTGTCAATTAGAATGTGTCTGAAGGAAAGGAGTTGGGTGAATTAGCAGAAGCCGAAAAGAATGATGCATAATAAGGAGCAAATGGAGTGGATTTGTGAGGGGACATGGTTGGGGGACATGGTTGTGGGTGTGGCTCAGGGGATGATCACCGAAATTGATGATACAATAGTGGGTGATGGTCACAGTGTTGTGAAGCTTCAGGGCAGATTTTGACTGTGATGGTCTAACACTTAAGGGACTTATGGGTATGAGAAGAGGTTGTGAGAGGGTCTTTCTTCTTTGACTTAGGTCATGGGCTACTTTGTTTCACTTTTTTTTTGTCTGACACACGTGGCACCAACCCCAGTCTGGGGAACCAAGAGGCAGTTGATGATGATTATTATTACTTAATACAAAATAAATATTAAATGCAATATAAAGTGACAAAGCAAAATAAATGTAATGTTTTTCAGAAAGTGGAAAAATCAATAGTTACAAATAAAAGGTTCATAAATTCGATCAAAAAAGGTGCTTGGTTCCCCAGAACTGGGAGTAGAGTGGGCAAATATACACCAGAAATCTGAGGCATGCATGAGTATTTGTAATGTTGCATAAATAAGTTGTAGCGGGACCCTCAACCCGCCAGTCATATATAATTATATATATATTATATATATTATATATAGTATATATATATAGTATTATTAGTATATAGTATATATATGATATATATATATATATATATAATCTTATAAATATATATAAAGAAACTTTTTTATTATATATTTCTATATATATATAGATATATTATATATATATATATATATATATATATATATCCACCTGAGGATCATGTTGATAAGAGTTGTATTCCAAGTCTAATTCTTCATCTTTAATTTCAATTTCAGATTTCAAATCCATTTTAATAAATAAATTTTAAATAAAATATATTCCAAATAATTAAAACTCTGTAAACAAAAAAAAAAATCCTTAATACATTGTAATTGAAATAATTTCTGAATATATTTATTAAATATTTCCCTTTTTTTTTTTATTTAGTATTGCAGCAAATTTTTAAAATTCCAATGAAAGAAATTGGGGAAACTCCACTTCAACTAACTAACTTCTGCTCTATTAACGCTTTCAAAGTTTTTTACGACTCATTCTAAATATTTTTAGTGATAAAACTACCTTCAGGAAATGATCTTATTCAATATTAAAATACTAAGAAAAAAAAAGTAATGATAATTTTGGATTAATAATGAAGTGCTAAAAAATATTTTTGAACATATTTTGAAAATATTAAATTAGGTAATTGTTACCCAGAGGGTTGTCACCCCCGATTTTTATGAAAATCACAGGATATAGCTACTCTAAAAAAATAATAATGAAGAATAGTGAAAACGAAAATCGGCAGTCTCTTTAGGAAAAAAAGTTACAGCTTCTGAAAGTTTAAAATTTTCCAATAGACTTTCTTACAATAAAAATTAGTGGGCTTCGTGCTCGTTTTAGCGGCCATCCTAGAATTTAAATTAATTAAACAAAATTAAAAAAATTTCAAGGTTATGATAAGATTGTTTAATTCTAACATAGGTTTTCCTGTGTATACCTAACAAAACTTATCATAACCTGACTTAGAGGGCCTGAAATGAGACCTAACCTGGATAGATCAATATTGAAAAGTCTATGGGATTTTTAACAACTTTGAGATGCCGTAACTTTTTTTCCTAAAGAGAGCGACAATTTTCGTTTTCACTATTCTTCATTTTATTTTTTTTTAGAGTATATCCTGTGATTTTCATAAAAATCGGGGGTGACAACCCTCTGGGTAACAATTACCTTAAATTAAATAGGCCTGCTTGATTACAAAAATAATTATTTTTAGTAAAAATTGAAGTTCCAGTGAAGCTTTCAATTTCTACTCTTTATTTAACTACTGAACACAAAATCACATTAAAAAGAATAATATGTAATAAGTCAAACAAACATCTGAAAATGATTTTTGTACAATTGAACTACGAAAAACCTAAAAATTTTAATATGAAAAAACATGCCTATCATAATAAATTAAATGATAGATTGACATATCAACAGAATGAAAAATATTTTTGAATGCATGGCTCAAACATTTATCTACAGGGGATTCCGTCTAGGGATGCCGCAAGAGGACGATAAATAGTCGTTCGATTATGTCAATTTTAGCACAAATTTAGTAAAAATGCTAACGAAACGTTAGTAATTTCCTAAATTCTGTTAGGTTGCTCTTTCCCGTGCTTACCGAATTTTAGGAAAATGCTAACGAAAAAATGTAAACAAATAAGATTGCGGCGTAGTAGTTCATTGATTTGATGAATGTTTTATTCATGAAGTTAACTTTATATTTAATTTCTTCCAAATCGATAAACTCCATCACAATAAAAAAATAACAAATGGTTTTTATCACAAATAATTGATCAACTATTGTGATGGAGTTTATCGATTTGGAAGAAATTAAATATAAAGTTAACTTCATGAATAAAACATTCATCAAATCAATGAACTACTACGCCGCAATCTTATTGTTTACATTTTTTCGTTACCATTTTCCTAAAATTCGGGCGTAACCACGGGATTGATAGCAACCTAACAGAATTTAGAAAATTACTAACGTTTCGTTAGCATTTTACTAAATTTGTGCTAAAATTGACATAATCGAACGACTTTTTAGCATTTTCCTAAATTTCGTTAGCAAAAGTGCAAAATCGAAAACGCCTTAAATAAATGTTTGAGCCATGCATTCAAAAATATTTTTCATTCATAAAGTCGTTTTCCATTTTGCATTTGTGCTAACGCTCGATAAGAAATGCTAATCCAGTTTTAGCACGAATTTCGGGCATAATCGACCGATTGTTTACAAAAATTTTGATCAGCTGTTCTAATGGAGCACGTGGTTTTGGAATAAACAAAAATAAAAAAAATAACAAAAATGGTTTTTATCACAAATAATTGATCAACTATTGTGATGGAGTTTATCGATTTGGAAGAAATTAAATTTAAGCTAATTTCATGAATGAAACATTCAATCAAATCATCGAACTACTACGCCGCAATCTTATTTGTTTACATTTTTTCGTTAGCATTTTCCTAAAATTCGGTAAGCACGGGAAAGAGCAACCTAACAGAATTTAGGAAATTACTAACGTTTCGTTAGCATTTTACTAAATTTGTGCTAAAATTGACATAATCGAACGACTTTTTAGCATTTTACTAAATTTCGTTAGCAAAAGTGCAAAATCGAAAACGCCTTTGATATTTTTTTAAATATCGATATATGGATATATTTTTCATATATCGGCATCCCTAACTCCGTCCCATCAATTAATGAGTGATGTCGATTTGTTATTAATAATATAGGCCTATGTCTATTGATGTATCAATATAAAAAATAGTATACTCCATGTATGATAAGAGGTACAACTTTTCATAGTTAAATTTTTAGATTTTTGGTATTTTTGATATACAGAAGTGTTTTGCTAAATTAATTAGCCTTTCTCTGATGTATTTACATTTATTTTGTTTTTCTTGGTCTCTTTAAGAATAGAAATTGAAAATGTTTCACTGAAACTAAACTTCAACCTTATTTTTAATAGGTCAAATAGGTAATTACTTCGATACTTCGATAAATTTTATGTGTTCCTCATCGACTTGGACCTTGGAACATGCAAAACTATGCTAATTCATTCATTTGTATATAGAGGAAAAAAATTTTCACTTAATTATATTCAGGGATGGGGAGTCGGGAGTCGAGCGTTTTCAGGGGTAAGGAGTCGGAGTCGGAGTCGGGAGTCGATTTCCCAAAAAGTTGGGAGTCGGAGTCGGGAGTCGATTTCCCAAAAAGTTGGGAGTCGGAGTCGGGAGTCGATTAAAAAAAAAACAATTTTGTATAAACTTTTCACACAAAAATTTGGAAAAACTTAATTGAATTTTTATTATAAAAGACGTACATTTTTTTTTATTTTGACATTTGTTTGTAGCCAATTTAAGTTGTTTATTTTTAACTGGTTATATATCATTAGTTTTGACTAAGCCAAATTGGTGGATTTGTAGTTACAACAAATTGACAAGCCCTAGGGTGCTTTGTGGATTTGCATGAGCATGTTTGGGTAGTGGCGTTGACTGGGCGACAGTCTTCGATAGGGCCCATGTGGCTTCTTAGTGTCTCTATATTCTTAATGTCTTAATGTCTTAATATAGAGTCACACCAATTATAAGATAGTTGCAATAAGCTAATAAAGAATTGATAGATATTTACTAACATTTAGTATAACAACTGTGCTGGCCTCACGTTTGTGGTTGTGTCAGCATTTTAAATATTTCCGTACCTAATGCAGTGAATTTCATAAGAATATAAGAAATATAGGGAAAATGCCAAATGGTTCAATTGAATCGTTGATAGGCGTTTTCGATTTTGCACCTTTGCTAAGCGAAATGGTGAGTGAAAATGCTGAAATGTTCGTTTCGTTTATGGTCAATTTTAGCACAAATTTAGTAAAATGCTAACGAAACGTTAGTAATTTCCTAAATTCTGTTAGGTTGCTCTTTCCCGTGCTTACCAAATTTAGGAAAATGCTAACGAAAAAATGTAAACAAATAAGATTGCGGCGTCGTAGTAGTTCGTTGATTTATGAATGTTTCATTCACTAAAATTAGCCTTTAAACCTAATTTCTTCCAAATCGATTAAACTCCATCACAATAGTTGATCAATTATTGTAATAAAAACCATTGTTTATTTTTTTTATTTTTGTTTATTCCAAAACCATTTACTCCAATTTGAATATGTCATCAAAAAAATTTGTAAACAATCGGTCGATTATTCCCGAAAATCCCTGGCTAAAACTGGATTAGCATTTCTTATCCAGCGTTAGCACAAATGCAAAAACGAAAACGGCTATAATCGTAAAAAAAATTATCGAAAGAAAATTATTTTTATTGATATATAAATAATCGGAAAATATCAGAAGTAAACATGGATAGTGTTTATCCCTAAAAAAAAGCCGAAATTAGTCAACTTTTTTTTCGGAGTGTAATTTTTCATATTTTTATTAAAAATATGCATTTATAATATACGCTAATCAGTAAAAAAAAAACTTCAAAGAACTTTTTGGTTCTATTTCTGTAAATTAAAATTTATAGTTTTTAATACAATAATTAATATAACTTCGACTGCACAACAGCTGATTCCAAATGTTTATAAGCATTTTTATTAAGGTGTTTTCGATTTTGCACTTTGGCTAACGAAATTTAGGAAAATGCTAAAGTTGCGTTCCATTTTGTCAAATTTAGCACAAATTTTGGAAAATGCTCACCAAACGTAAGGAATTTCCTAAATTCTGGAAGGTTGCTATTTCCCGTGCTTACGAATTTAAAGGAAAATGGCCTAAAGAACAAATGCTAAAGCAAACAGATGGGCGTGAGTAGATCGTTGATTTGATGAATGTTCCATTCATGAAATTAGCTTTAAATCTATTTTCTTCCAAATCGATAAACTCCATCACAATAGTTGATCAATTATTTGTAATAAAAACCATTTGTTATTTTTTTTATTTTTGTTTATTCCAAAACCACGTGCCCCATCAGAACAGCTGATCAAAATTTTTGTAAACAATCGTTCGATTATGCCCGAAATTCATGCTAAAACTGGATTAGCATTTTTATCGAGCGTTAGCACAAATGCAAAATGGAAAACGGCTTTTGTTACATATTAGATAAAAGCCTAAAAAGGTTTGTGAAAAGTGTAAGAAAAGTTGAAATATGTGAAAATGATTTTATAGTTTTAGCATTCTTGCAGTATTTTTGTTTCTATAGTAGATAAAAAGGTTTGTGAAAGTGTTAGAAAGAATTGAAATTACGAAAATAGGAGGAAAGTTTTATTTTTATGTTAATAGTAAACATTGTGGCTCCAAGTATATATACTGTTTGTGCAAAATATTATTTTTTTTCCAATATTAGAATATCCTACAGTGATGCGCTTTTAATTATCTAGCTTGGTAATTGTTTAGTGTTATTGACTTGAGTTCACGTACATAATATATTAAAATTATAACATTTTTCATTTTTCAAAAAAAGATTTTAAAAAATTATGAAGTTTTTATACTAAATTTTTTATAATTTATATCTTTTATTTCAAAGAAATATAAAAAAATAACGTTCCGAAAATTTTAAACGGCTAATTTTCTCGTTTTTTTTAGGGATATCGCTATCGATGCTTTGTTCCGATTTTTTATATATCGATTGCATTAATAGCTGCGTTTCCCGAAGCCCGAGTGCAGCCCGTGTGCAAAATCGACTAGGAAACGCTTCGAATTGAAAAAAAAATTACATTAACCAATCAGAGAACAGGAAATTTGAGTACCTGGAAATGGCCAAGTGCACCCGTCGGATCAGCTGACAATTGTAAACAATATTCTTATACTTATATGTATCTATTTTATGAAATGATACGATATATTTAGTATCCTTAATAAAAAAGTTAACTAAAATATTAAAATCTTTTAGCAAGCCATTTCCGACACATGTTTTGTAAAGAAATTTGTTTGTAAACAAAGTATCCTTCCGCAGCCCGCCCGTTTATTAACTCCCGAAATCGATGATTTAACAACGGGCACCTGACTGTGACGTTTACGTGACGTAGAAATGCGCAAACGGGCTTTGGAAACGATACAAGTGCGCCTGTGTGGCCACACGGGCTTCAGGAAACGCAGCTAATATTTTTCCGATAATCGATAATTTTTGAAAGATTATCAACAATTCGAATGTTCGGCCAAATTTTTGCGTTTACGTATATTAAAAAAAAAAAATCTCAAAAGAATTTTGTAATAATTAATAATAATAAATCAAAATGATAGCTAATAATTAGAAATGAAATTTACAACGTCTTTTACTACCATCCACGAACATTACAATGATAAATATATTGTATATATAGTATATTATTTATATATATATTATATATATATATATATAATATATATATTATATATATATATATATATATATATATATATATATATAATATATTATATATATATATATATATATAATACTATAATATATATAATATATATGATATATTATATATATAGTATATATATATATATACTATATAATATATAGTATATATTATAGCCCCTGGTTATGTTTTAAGACTCCTCAGTTTTGATTTTTTTTGTTTTTTTAAACAGCTGTTGAAAATTTTGATACTTAACAATGAATTGCAGTGGTGATGGACATGATTCAAAAAAGTTCGAAATATTTTAAATAATTTATTTAAAATCACATTTATATCAAATGGAATTTAAAAATAAATGAAATCTCACGAAAAGATACAGAAAATACAGAAACACAGAATACAGATTGAAAACAGAAGTCGTATAAAACAGATATGCTTAAAAAAATGTAAAATGATATAAATATTTTTTTTTTTGCATAAATGACATATCTCGAAAAGTACGACACTTTACAGAAAAAACCAATTACATATTTGAATCAGCGTGTAAAGCTTAAATAATAAATGGTAAATAATAATAATAAAAAAAATTAGCGGGGCTCGAGCCGACGGGGGGACAGAGGGGACGTTTTCCATAACCCCGTAGGGAGGGACGGAGGAACCCCCGCGACACCCAAAATACTAATGAGCGGGGGTTCCGCAGACCTTCTCCGGAAGGGGGAATAGTTCCTACCCTGGCCGTTCCCGGAAGGCCGAGAGACCCGGACTCCTGCCATCTTTGCGGGTTTTACCTTGGGTATTCCTTTAGTAAAAAAAAAATAATTAAAAACTTGAACGGAGTTGTAAAACGTAAACGGTCCTATATATTTTATGAATCATGTCCGTCACCCCTTAAATGACTGTTAGGATCATATACTAGAAAATATAAAAACAAAAAAAAACAAAGAAAAAATCAAAACTGACGAGAGTCGTAAAACATAACAGGTCATATATATATATATATATAATATATATATATATATATATATATATATATAATATATATTTTTTATTTTTTTTATTATATTATTTTATTATTTGTATTATAATATATATATATATATATATATATATATATAATATAATATATATAATAATATATAAATATATATATAACGATATATATATATATAACCAATTTAGGGGGCTCGAAGCGACGGGGAACAGATGGGGGACGTTTTCCATACTCCGTAGGGGAGGGCGGAGGAGCCCCCGCGACACCCCAAATACCAAAGAGTGGGGTTCCGGAGACCCTCTACGGAGGGGGGGAAATAGTCCTACCCTGTCGTTCCCGGAAGGCCGAGAGAAACCGACTCCTGCCATCTTTGCGGTCTACCCTTGGGTACCCATTAGGTTTAAAAATTTTGTTAAAACTATAGGTACCGCAAAGGTAACCCTTAGCGTACCCATTAGTTTAAAAAAAAATCTTTTTTTTTAATCTAATAGGTACCAAAGGGTAGACCGCCCGATGGTAGGAATCGTTAGCGTCTCTCGGCCTTCCGGAGAACGAAAGGTTAGGACTATTTCCTCCCTCCTGGAAGGGTCTCCGAAACCCCGGTCTTTGGTAATTTGGCGTGTCGCGGGGGTTCCTCCGCCCCTTCCCTACATTGGTATGGAAAACGTTTCTCTCTTTTCCCATCTATTCCCCGTCGCTACGAGCCCCCTAAATGGCCAGTGAGATATATTTTTATTTTTATATTTTATATATATATATATATATATATATATATATATATATATTATATTAATTTTATGTTTATTTTTATATATATATATATAATATATATATATATATATATATATATATAATATATATAATTATATATATATATATAGATATAATATATAGTATATATATATAATACTGTAGATAGCGACCCACACATTTTGAGACCAAAAAAATTTTCTATGTTTCAAAAAAATTTCTAAGTTCAGAAAAGTTAAGTTAATTTAAAGTTTTTAAGAAAATTCTTTAGTGGCAAGCTTCTGGAATTATGCCAAAAGCTTACCACTAAACAATTTTAAAAAACCTAACTTAACTTAACTTTTGTTGAACTTAGAAAATTTTTTTGAACCAGAAAAAATTTTTTGGTCTCAAAATGTGTGGTTCGCTGTCTACAGTATTACCGGGTTTAATTATATATCCCATGCATACATGGAACCATTTATCACGCTTTACAGATAGGGGGCTATATATATATATATATTATATATATATTTATTTTATTATATATATATATATATATGTGAGTTTATTATAATATATAGATATATTATAGATAATTTCGTATTTTGTGTGATTATTAATTTGACTTTTTTTATTGTATGTTACGCAAAATATTGTTTTACAAATTTTTTATTTTTCTTTGATATTATTTACGTACTAAAGCGTTTTTAATATCGATTCCTCGAAATAAGTGAAAAAAAATAATATCGATATTGATGTATCGATAATCTGAAACGCCATTTCAAAAACAGTGATCATTCTCCTACTATCTATACATAATATATATATAACTATATGTATATCATACACTATTATATTTTTAGTGAAAGTATTAACTCAAAATAAACTCAAATGCGTAAAAAAACTTCAATTAATTTTTTAAAACCATTTTTGTAAATGAAATGTTTATAATTAATATACTATGTACGTGAACTCAAGTCAGTTACATACTAAACAATTAACCTCTAGCTTAGGTCTACGTTTACGGCAATGACAATCCATCTAGGTTAGGTCAAGGTCCTACAGCAACGACGATCCATCTAGATAGGTTGTACTGTATGGCTTTTTACGTGTAGGTTATGGTAAAGTTTGGTTAGGTACACTAGGTCTAGATTTACGTCAACAATAATCAATCTAGGTTAGGTCTAGGTCCTATGGAAAACTACCTAGATAGGTCGCTACCGTAAGGCTTTTTTAAGTCAGGTTAGGATTTAAAGTATGTGATATATCATGTGTGTATATTATCTTTTATATATTATATATATATATATATATATATATATATATATATATTATATATATATATATATATATATTTCATCACATCACGAATTTGAAAACAAAAATTGATTTTTTCTTTAAAAAAATCACTAATCCTGATTTCCAGTCAAATACTTTTCAATTAAAGTAAACTGGCAAAGACCAGGACTTTAGTTTCAAGGTCTCAGGTCCGGAATTTAGATTGTTTATGGAGCTCCAGCTCCGGGTTTATTCTGTGTTTATGGAGCTCCCAGCTCTGGGTTTTATGGTATGATGGAGCACCCAGCTTCGGAAGTCTGTTAAAATAATAATACTATAAGTATATTATTTTAATCTCAATTTATTCTATTTACTTTTATTAATCAGCCTACAGTATTCCTATTTAATTTAATACTACTTTTGGGACAATATTCCAATATGGTTTTCTGAAGTGATTACACAGATGATGCTATGATAGCTATGATGGAATTTTTATAATGGGGGTTTCTGTACATGTCCAACATTCTCAGTAATCTCAGTGGGGAGTATTTCTATTTTGGGGAGAATATTAAGTACTATTCTCTCTGTAATGTGCAAATGTCTGCATGTTCATCATGCTTAGACTGTGATTCAAAGATAACAGAGAGATCATTCAAAGGCTGTAATACAAATTACTAAATAAAAGATTATCTCTGCAATATATAATATATAGCTAAATGTAATAAACATATACGGTACATGTGCATATGTAAACATATGCACATGAATATGCAAAATAAATGAACAAGCAAAAAGTATTGCATTAAGATATAGACACCAGCCTATATATGTATACATAATCATATATGCATATACGAACCTGTGCTGAATTAACATAATGGCCAAGATATGTGCATATGTAAACATATACACATATTATGTATGCATGATAAGATCCACTTTTTACCCAGTTTTATTTATACAATAATCAAAAGTAGAAATTCTTATACAAAAATAAAATAAGAAAATAAATAAACCTTTTCACAACCTTAACCCTAGAACGGGTTCCTAGGGTATGGCGTACCCCACCGAGTCGCAAAAAATCGATATTCCAAAATTATTATGGTGATAGGTGCGGAGTAGAACCGAAACATATGATATCTTTTAGTGACTGTGAGGGTTGTGGGGGGAGGGATGCGCTTAACCCTGCTTCTCAATAGTTTTTAACAAACATAGACCATAGGGTTAGTGTCACCCCCAAAAAACCTGTTTTTGTGATTTCAAATATTTTATATTATTGTATATGATATCTGATATATCTTCAAAAAAATTTCGGATATTCTCATGGATTTTTCAGATAGAAAATATTGTCTTTAGTGCTGTTTGAGTTCGTTGGGAGGAGGATATACGTAACACTAAACGTTTTAGTATTTAGTAATGGTGAAATTTTCGATGTATTTTGGGTTAATGTCACCCCAGAAACCAATTTATGGCAAGCTTATATATAACATTGATATATATATATATATTATATATAGTATATTATAGTTTTTTTATTATTATATTAGATATATAGATATAATATAATATATATATATATATATCGTATCTATAATCTATCTATATCTAATCTATATCTATCTATATCTATCTATTATCTATCTATCTATCTATTCTATATATATATCTATTTATCTATCTATATCTTGTATTCTTTTCTATCTATCTATCTATCGATATCTATCTATCTATCTTATCTATCTATCTATCTATCTATCTATCTAATCTTATTATCTATTTTTTTATCTATCTATATCTATCGTATATATATCTATCTATCTATCTATTATCTAGTCTATCTATATCTATCATCTATATCATCTATATATATATCTATCTTATCTATCTATATCTATTTATTTATCTATATTCTCATCTATATATTTATACTATCTATCTATCTCTTTTTTTCCTTCCTTATTTCTTTCTATCATCTATCTAATCTATCTATCTATCTATCTATTCTATCTATCTATGTATCTATCTATCTAAATCTATATCTATTTATATCTATCTATATCTATCTATCTATTTATCTATCTATTATCTATCTATCTATCTATCATCTAACCAATCTAATCTATCTATCTATCTATCTATTCGCAAGATAAATGTCCTGTTCGACCCGGGTAGTCAGCGTGGGTGTTATTTATTATCTATATCTATATCTCTTTCTATATATCTATCTATCTATCTATCTATCTATCTAATGGTTTATTATCTATCTATTCTATCTATATATATATAATTTATATATATATAAGTATAATATATATATATATATATATATATATATTATATATAGATATATATATATTATATATAGTATATAGTATATACGGTATATCATCATGTTTCGATGCATTAGTAAATTTAGTTTAGTGACCTTGAAATATGTTTCTACTCCTATATGGAGGGATGGTGAAACGTAGTATCTAAGTTTATCTACATATATTTATTATTATAGTAAGTATATTTATTTACTTTGTCTTCCCCCCTCCTGTGAGAAGTTGGGGGAATCGAAGGAATTGTTTGCAAGGCAGTCAATCTACTGTGCTTCTTTTGAAGTGTAAGAATTTTGTGACTAAATGATAAATTGCATTTATAAAATCTGTGTTTGAATAATATATATATACAGTATATATATATTTATATATATATATATATAAGTATATATTATATATATATATAAATATATATATATATATATATATATATATATATATAATATATATATATATATATACCGTATATAATATATTTAATATAAGTTATATTATTTTTATATATTATATATATATAATATATATATATATATATATATATTTATTATATTTATTTTTATTTATATATATATAATATATATATATATATATATAATATTATGGTCATGGGTGGGTTTCTATATATTGAGAGCATTCAGAGTATTTATAGGGAAGATACAAACTTTGAAAGATATGGGGTAACATAAACCCCATTTTAAGTTTTTTTGGTTGTCAAACCCCCAGGACTTAAAAAAAAAAATTGGGCTTATTTTGTCTTTTTTTCATACAGATCCACTGATTTTGAAAGGAAACCATTTAAGTTACAAGGAACTATGAGTACACTCTCAAAAAATGCATTGTTTTTTCATTGTTAAAAGATTTTTTTTTTGTAATTATTATTTTTATAAAGTAACTAAAAAAATTCAACATTTTTTTTATTTTTTTTTTTTACTTTAAATTAATATAATGGCCAAGATATGTGCATATTTAAACATATACACATATTATGTATGCATGATAAGATCCACTTATTACCCAGTTTTATTTATACAATAATCAAAAGTAGAAATTCTTATACAAAAATAAAATAAGGAAATAAATAAACCAACCTTTTCACAAGGGTAATATCACCTTTACATCGTATTGAATTATGGACTTACCCTGTGCAGTGGAACTGATCTACAAGGGTACCAATTGCACTGGGTTTTCCTAAATGACAAAATCTGAGAAACTTCACAATATCTGAAATAGTGAATCCATTTTAACCGCAAATAATTTATATGGGTTGGGTAACCTATTAAAAATAAGCTTGAAGTTTAGTTTCAGTGAAACACTTTCAATTTCTACTCTTAAAGAAACCAAGAGGTAGCAAAATAAGCATACAATTCATTAGAGTAAGTATAATTTAGGTAAACACTTTTTGTATAATAAGAAATAAGCCCTACCTGAAAAATTTTAACTCCGAAAAATGTACCTCTTATCAATACATTGGAGTATGGCCCGATTTTTTAGATTGATACTGTTGAATGGTTCGGATAAATTGTCCATTAATAGACATATATTTAAATACCAAGTCACATTTAGTAATATGATATGCAGTGTTAAGAGTAAATGACATCACTCAATTAATTGAAGGGACGGAGTGCCCTGTAAGATAAATGTTTGGCCATAGCATTTAAACTATTTTTTTCTGTTGGATAGTCAGGTCCTATCATTATTATTATACCAATAATTATACCAACAGTGGACATGTTCTATGATTGGCGCAATGTTTTTTTATATTAAAATTTTTAGGTTTTTGGTATTGTACAAAAAGCCTTTTCATATGTTTATTTGACTTATTACATATTATGATTTTATGTTGATTTTGTGTTTCTAACTTCTAGAGAGTTGAAATTGAAAGCTTCAATGGAACTTTAATTTTTAATAAAAATAATTATTTTTGTAATCAAGCAGGCCTATTAAATTTAATGTTCTAAAAAATATGTTCAAAAATATTTTTTAGCACTTCATTATTAATCCAAAATTATCATTACTTTTTTTTTTCTTATTATTTTAATATTGAATAAGATCCTTTCCTGAAGGTAGTTTTATCACTAAAAATATTTAGAATGAGTCATAAAAAACTTTGAAAGCGTTAATAGAGCAGAAGTTAGTTGAAGTGGAGTTTCCCCAATTTCTTTCATTGAATATTTAAAAATTTGCTGCAATACTAAATAAAAAAAAAAGGGAAATATTTAATAAATATATTCAGAAGGCTTTGGATTACATTTCCATTCTAAATTATTTCAATTACAATGTATTAAGGATTTTTTTTTATTGTTTACAGAGTTTTAATTATTTGGAATATATTTTATTTAAAATTTATTATTAAAATGGATTTGAAATCTGAAATTGAAATTAAAGATGAAGAATTAGACTTGGAATACAACTCTTATCAACATGGACCTCAGGTGGGATCCTTATAATTATTAATATATATATATATATTTATCATATAATAATATTATAATATAGTATATATATATATATATATATTATATATATATAGCTATTATATATATGAAATATATATATATATATATATATATATATATATATATATATATATATATACTATATATATAATATATATATTACTATATATATATATATATAAATATAGCCTATTGCTGAGAGATCATTTTAAACTCACTAATAATTCTTCCCACTTCCTTCCTCATCCATGCCCTCATCACTAAACTTACAACTTTTTACCATAAAACTAAAAATGATTTGATATTCTCAAAATTTTAAATGAATGAGTTACAGAAGATTTTACTCTTCATGCAGCAGGGATTTCGAAACACTGTTGAACTCCACGTTGCATGGTTAACCAGTAACCACGCGCGCTTGTAATCCACTAAGCCATCACGTCCAAAAAAGACGCTTCAAAGCGTAGTTTTTTAAAAGGACCGGTTTTCCTCGATCCCAGTACTTGCTGATAGTCAAAGGCCTCACTCAATTTAGCATCGCATCATAACTTCAATCGATTTTCTTCCTTCAATACAAAATCAATATACTCATCATCCGCATACATCTCCACCAAGTCTTGTATACTTATGGATAATCTATCCAAAATATGTATTGCTTTCACACACACCTCTCTCCTTACAGAATTCAATCACCTTTCTGCCATTCTCTCATTTTCTCCTGCAACTCCAGAAGGCACTGTTTGCCAATCCTCTTTCAATCACTTTCCAACTCCTTTTAGAGAAATAGTTGCACCTCCCTTAAGTCCCCAGAACAATTATTCTGAAGTCCCCCCCCCCCACTAACCTTTCCAAAATATGTTCATTCAGATTGTCTGCAGAAAGTCTCACTTTCTTCAATATCACGCTCAGATGGACCTTATTACAACCACACATACTGTACCTTAACCTTTTTCTCAAAACTAAATTAAATATATTAGTAATTTTAAATACTCGTAATAAAACAATATCCACCTTAGCTCTATGGTATGGTGTCTTATCATCTTTGCACAACTCCTTTTGACTTAAGCTCTCTAATAATAATAAAGTTATTCTACAATTAAATTTCTCTTTTGATGATTTTTATGAAGCATAAGTCAATGAGAAATTATTCTAATTTTAAGGAGTTTAAAAACTTAAAATTCTCAAACTGATTAATATTTTTTGAATATTCGTTTAGGTAATCCTCGCCTGCAAGCCTGTGATAAGAAGTACGACTCCAATCCATTACAGTATTTTCTTTATTCATAGTCTAGTTTTGATGTCATTTCAACAAAGATTTCTTGCTCGCTAATGAAAATTGTCCAAAATGTTTTTTTTTTTTTTTTTTTTTTTTTTTTTTTTTGCTATTTGCGGACTCGCGTGTTCTCATCCAAATTTTGAAGTTAAGTCTACACTGACTCTATTCAGGCTGCCTTTATTGTAAAATTCTTTATTAGAAATAATATTTTTAAACTGTTTAAAAAGTTTTTTCCTTTTTATAGAGTAATTCAACATCCTTATAACTTTTTTTATAATTTACCTGTAATGTCTAAGGGAAATTTTTTTTTTGATATTTTACTTTATATAGTACTAAAAGTTACATAAAAAAAAAAATATTAAAGATACGCAAATGTAAATTTACACGAATTTCTGAAATTCTAAATATGTGAATTCTTAACAGAAAAGTTCTAAATTAGATAAGAAGTTCATCAGGCAGAAGATTTCCCACATCTCTCTCTATCGTGTATCACTTATTTTAAGTTGAATCCTTCCACAAGCTATATAAACCTTTGGTCATTTTCCAGAATTTTCCTTGACAAGGGACAAACCTGCTTCTCCATTTAGCATTCAAATTGAAGAATTAGATGAACTGTAATCTATAACCACAGTCATCGAGTTGAGAGAAATAAAAAGGAATCCCTATGAATTAGACGAAGGAACAAGTCCAACAATGACGTCACTAAAAACCTGAATAATGATTGTGGGAAGAAGTCGAGCCGCTCAATGATCGTGAAGGTATTTTAAATTTCATTTCTTCCTTATGTAATGTTTTACTCAAGTTAGAACAGATGACAAGAGCACAAGGAAGCATTACTTTTTCTAATTTACTTATTCAATTATTATTAATTTATTATTATTAATTATTATTATTATTATTATTATTATTATTATTATTATTTTTTTTTAATTTTATTATTTTCCCCAGATTAATGTGAGGTGCGTAAACATACACCTGAAACAGAATAATTAAGTAGAAGAACATTCACGTAAGTCAAAAAGGAGAAGCTCCTCCATACCTTCCCTCATTCCGCTAAGTGTTGAGCCATCTGCAGCCAAAAACCCCATCCTAGGGTTTTCACAATTTAGGGACAGACCCCCACCGTGGCATCTCGTCATGTAAGGGTTCCATTCAGTGGGCAAGGCCCACAACCATACCTCACAAAAACCCGCCATTCACCTCTACTTATGCACTTTCTTCTCTCCTCTACCCAAACTCTCATTCCTTTTCAATTCAGGGACGCTCCCTTAACTGCTCAGTTATTATTATTAATTATATTATTAATTATTATTATTAGTATTATTCATTATTTATTATTATTCGGTAATCGTGCATAATAACAAATTTTTTACCATCACAAAATAGACATACAAAATTATGAGTTAAAAATAGATGATGAAATAATTAACAAAAAAGCAACACATAGTTAATGAATTGAACTCCTACTTTACTACTGGAGGGGCAGCATTAGCAGCTTAAGTTCCAGAGACAGAAGTGTTCTTTGTTGAATATTTAAGACCGAACGAGGAACCAAACTTTGCATTTGAGAGAAATCAACATCTGACATTAAGTGTGTTATAAATGGTCTCATGAATTAAAGCTTTGACTTTCACAGTGTCCCATACTCGTTCTACAAATACTGTAAAAAAGAAATCTCACTTATATTAGCCACCCTGTATAACAACTCAATTGAACTAGATCATTATCCAACTGAATTAAAAATTGCAAAAGTTTCCCCTGTTCCCAAGAGTGCTGATACCTCCCTCCCGAAAAACTCACATCCGAAAACTCACATCCGATCTCAATCCTGGTAAAATTCTTAAGAAATTAGTTCCAGAGCACGCGCACAAATCTTACTAATACTTTCCATGAAAATAACTTCTCTCCACAAAATCAACGTTTGGCTTTACCAAAAACATCAGCACGAAGATGCTCTTATATTCCTTACTGAAAGGTTATACAATGCACTGAATGAAAACAAATATATGTAATATTGCCATTAGATTTCTCGATAGCTTCGGTGTAGTTCCACAACAACCTACTCTTAAGCAAATTAGACTTTGATATCACTAAAAATCTGGTTCACTACTTATGGTTTCTAGTCAATATTTTCTGACCGACACTATACATTCGATTAGGAAACATCATCCATCATCATCCATTACCTCCTACTATTATCATCCACGGTATACCTCAGAGCTCTATTTTGGGGACGCTATTCTTTAATATAATATATATATATATAATATACTATATATATATATCATATATATTAATACATATATAATATATATATATATATATTATATATATATATATATATATACTATATATATCATACAAATATATATATATATATATATATAACTATTATTACTATATATTATATATAATATATATATATTATATATATATAGTATGATTATATAATATGAATCGTTTCTTTTCCTTCGTTCACAACTCTCTTACCTGATCTCCTGTCGATGGATTTTTTCCGGGTGGTCCCGAACCATTTGATTTGGGAGCGTGCCTTAGTAGTGCTGTTTTTACGGTGTCGCCCGCTGACGACGCTTCCACTCTTTAATGAGAGGGATACACAAAAAACGAGGGCGAAGTCGAAGCGGAGGATATAGGGGCGCTAGGGAACACTGATAAAGCATGTTATGGAGAGTTCATGTACAAATCGTCGGAAGCATTATAGAAGTCAATAAAACTGCCCTCCCAGCCTCTATCTACGGGCCCGCTCCCTCTTTTGTTTATCCACCTGGAAAATTAGGCTGAATAGCTTCGTGCTCACAAAGACCAGAGCTAACAAGTCCAGCCCCTCTACTCTAAAACTGCCTTTGTCGCAGTAAAGGAGTAACGCAGGGTCACGCGATGCGAAGAAAAGAAAGAAAGAATACTCATTAGTATACATTGAGTTATAATATCTGATTCAATTGGTTAAGGAGTATTTTTCATATTACTACTTATGGCCACAGGTGGTGATATATAAACAACAATCACTTAAACATAGCCTACCTCAATTAACAAAACCCCGCCTATTCTCCTCAAATATATCTACTATGATATATTATCCTAATTATATAATAACTACATTATACTTAATAAATATAATATATAGATATTATATATATACTAGTATTATATAAATATATTAAGGGAATAAGCGGCCCAAAATAGAGGGCCATATAGAAAGTACCACGAGAGAAATTAAGGGGTGTGATGATGATGAATGTTTCTAATCGAATGTGAGTGCCGTATAAATGAATGAAACCAAGTAGTGAACCAATTAGTGATACCAAGTCTAATTGCCTTAAGAGTAGGTTGGTGGAACTACATCGAATGCCCTTGGAGAAATCTAATAGAAAAGTTACATGTTTTGTTTTTTCCGTTTAGACGCTTTGTAGTAACTCTTCAGTAAGGAATATCAAGAGCATCTTCTGTCTGATGTTTTTTGGTAAGCCAAACTGATTGGGAGGAGATTATTTTCATGAAAGTAATTAGTAAGTTGTGTGTGAACTAATTTCTTAAGAATTTTACCAGTTGGTATGCAGGATTTTAGATTCGATGTGCAGTTTTTCGGGAGGAAGGTTCACGCACTGCTTGGGAACGGAGAGGCTTAACTTTTGAAACTTTTAAATCTCAGTTGATAATATCTAGTCAATGAGTTTTATAGCAGGCGTGTTAATATAGGTGAGATTTTCTTTTTTACAGTATTTGTAGAACGAGTAATGGGACCTGTGAAGTCAAAGCCTTTAAATTCAATGGACCGATTTATAACACATTAATGTCAGATATTTGATAATTCTTCAATTGCGAAACGTTTGGTTCCTCGTCGGTCGTTAAATATTGCCAAAAAACAGGAACTTCTGTACTCTGGAAGCATTAGCTGTAATGCACTGGCCACCTACCGGATAGATAAGTATGATTCCAATTCATTAACTAATGCGTGCTAGGTGTTGCTAACCTATTTCATCATCTATTTTTACTCATTAAATTTTTTAGTATGTTTTTTTGTGATGTTTTTTAAAATTAGACGTAGAGCTAGATTTCTGAAAAATAATAGAACAAAAATAAGATTAATAAGTAATACATAATAATAATAATCAATGATTAATAACGTGAGTCAGTAAGGGAGCGTTGATATACAGCGGAATGCCCTGCAAAGGAATGAGAGTTTGGTAGAGGAGAGAAGAACAGGTGCATTATAGATTGAATTGGCGGGTCATCATTGTAGCGAGGGAGTAATCTGGGCATTGTCGAAGTGCCTGTGACCCTACCGATGAATTGACCCTTAACCTAGACGGAGATGCCACGGTGACGGAGTCTGGTCCACTTAATTGTTAGTAAACCCTAGGATAATAGTGGTTTGTTTGGGCTGCATTGGCGGTCACACTTAAAGCAGGAAATGAGGGAATGGTAATGGAGGAGCTTTACCTATTCTGATTACGTAATGTTTTTTCTACTTAATTTATTCTCTTGTCAGGTGAATGTTACCGCTAACTCAATTACAGTCGGGAATATATCAATAATTAAAAAATAAATAAACAAGTGAATAATATTACTACTAATAATAATAGTAGTAATACTAGTAGTACCAATAATAATATAAACTAGTAGGTAGGCACTACCTTGAATGGCACAGTGAACTTTGCAGGTGACATTCTCAATGGAAGTAGGATCTAATAGAGATGAATTAGCTACCTTTCCACCGGTATTAGGAGGGCTCGAACTTCTTCCAATCTTTAGGTTTTATGACGTCATTCGTTGACTTGTTCTTGCAGTTAACATGGTTCCTTCTTTATTTCTTCTCACTCTCGAACTTTAGTAGATACGAGGAGTTTCATACTAATTCTTGCAGATTTTAGAATGCTAAATGGAGAAGCAAAGTTTGTCCCACTGTCAGAAAAGATCTGAAAATGACCAAAGGGTTTATATAAGCTTGCTGGGATAGGATTCAACTAAAACAAGTGATACACGATAGAGAGAGATGTGTGGGAAAATCTTCTGGCTGATCGAACTTCTTATCTAAATTTGGATTTTTTCCTGATGACAGCTGTTCATCTTTAAATTAGAATATATTTGTCTTTCTCTTTTTGTTCATTACTTTAATATTTTTTTTTTTCATTATTATTTAAAAATGTAACTTTTATACTATAAATAGTAAATTATACTAAAGATTACCCCAAAAGAATACAGGTTAAATTAAAAAGTAAGTATGTTGTATAATTACTCTATATATAAATACTTAAGTAAACAGTTTAAAAATATTATCTAATATTAAGAATTTAGAAAAGTAAGGCAGTTGAATAGAATCAGTGTTTGAATGGCATTTATCATTTGTAATGGACTGGATTGCAATAATAGCAAAAAAAAACACAAAAAAAAAAAAAAAACATTGGACAGAGTATAAGAGAAGGGAAAATCAAACAGAAATGATCAAGAAGGAAGATCACGATTTTGAGGGAGTGAATCATGGTAGAACAATCACGTATGAATAGGAGTCCTACTTTTTTATCAAAAACAAGGTTGCAGGGAGGATTACCGTAAACGAAGTATGTCAAAAATATTTAATCATTTGAGTTAAATTCTTTAACCTTCCTTTAATTAGTATAATTTCTCTTTTTAATTGTTCAAAAACAAAGCAAAGGAAATTAATATGCCTATATATTATTATAAATGATGAGCTTGAGTGAGAGAGGAAGTTGTGATTCTGATGGGAGATGGAGACATTGTGGCAACAGAGCTAAGGTGGATATTGTCTGTGTGAGTATTAAAATACTAATGGCTTGAATTTAGTTATTGAGAAAAAGGTTTAAGGTCAGTATGTGGTTGGTAGCATGATGGTCGCATCTGAGGTCGTGATCTTGGACAGAAAAGTGAGCACCTTTTCTGACATCGAATAACCATATTTGGAAAAGGGTTAGTGGGGGGGGGGGCTTCGGAATAATTGTTCTGGGACTTAAGGGAGGTGCAAATCTTTGCCGTTAAAAGGGTTGGGAAAGTGTGATTTGAAAGAGGCATGGCAAAACCCAGCTGCGCTTGGAGTTGGGCAGGAGAAATGAGGAAATGGCAAGAAAGGTGAGTTGAATTCTGTAAGGGGAGGTGTGTGTGAAGCAATGACATGTTAATGGATAAGATTATCCATAAGTAACAGAGAGCGTTGTGGAGATGGTAATCGAGTGATGAGTATGTATTGATTTTGTATTGAAGAAGAAATGATAAGTTTATGAGGATGCTAATAGTGAGCCTTGACTACTCAGCAAGTATGGGATGAGAAAACCGGGTCCTTTAAAAACTACGCTTGAAACGTCTTTTTTGGGGACGTGGAGGGCTTAGTGGATAAAGCGCCCGCTTACTGTTTAACTCAGCAACGTGGTTCTCCAGTGGTCGAATCCGCTGATGAAAGTAAATCTCTGTATCTCATTCATTTAAACTTGTTGAGGAATATCGAAATCATTTTCAGTTTAATGTAAAATTAAGTTAAGTGAGGCATGGATGGAGGAAGCTGAGTGGAAGAATTATAGTGAAGTTGTTTAATGATTCTCAAGGCAGAGGCTGTATATATATAATTACATATTGAAGGTATATATATATATTATATATATATATATAAGTTATATTATATACTTATTATTATATATTATGATAGTATATATTTAATTATATAGTATATTATTATATATATATATATTATAATATATAGTATATATATACGTAGTATATATATTATATTTATATATTTCATAGTCTATACACCTGAGGTTCCAACTGTTTGATAGAGTATTTGTATGCGCCGATAGCTCTACAATTTCTCACTACGGGTCATAATTCAATTTTCAGATTTCAAATCCTTTTAAATAATAAATTTATAAATAAATATATTCCAAGATAATTAAAGATTCTGTAATAGACAAGAAAAAAAATCCTGTAATACGAGATTGTGTAACCTTGTAATTATTTAGGAAATGGAAATGGTAGATTCCAAAAGCTTCTGAAATATTTATTAAATATTTCCTTTATGTTTTATTTAAGATGAATCATTTTTAAAATTCAATGCAAAGTTTGAGATCGATGAACTCCACTTCAACTAACTAACTTCTGCTCTATTAACTACGCTTTCAAAGTTTTTTTGACTCATTCTAATATTTGTTTAGTGATAAAACTTTTTCGCGAACAGGATCTTATTCAAATGATTAAAATCATAAGAAAAAGAAAATATTAATGAATAATTTTGGATTAATATGAAGGCTAAAAATATTTTTGAAACTATTTTAGAACTGTAATCTTAAATAGGCTGCTTGATTACAAAAATACATTATTTTATTTAAAAATTAAAAAGTTCATTGAAGCCTG
>JABUQX010097657.1:2500-7500 GCA_015478945.1 Trachelipus rathkii | reverse complement strand
ACGGGATAATAACCGTGTCTTGTTAAAAATAAACACATTTTGAGCCATTGAGAGGAGCGTTTAGGAAATTTTGAAAAAAAAAGTTTATATCTTATCTAAATCGCATCTAATACAAAATAAATTCTGATAAGCAAAATATTTTAATAAACTTTAGTCACTTAGGTAACGGTTTAACGCGGTGCAGGGAAATTTTTAACTCATTAGCGTTTAATTCACAACATGCTAAGTCGGTTAATTAGTCCGTTACTTCTTTGCGAAATAACGAAAACCGTTAACGAAAAATTTAAGGAGTTAATTACGGACGATTAACGCGTTATTGTCCCCACCTTCTGGCCTGATATATGATCTAGTTAGGTAATTCGACTATGCAGCCTGGTATAAAAATTAAAGATTTTTTATGGAATTATTAGGGTTATGGAGAATAGAATATTTTATATTTGAGATTTTATATGAGGATTCTTTAAAAATGAATATAGCCATGTGTATAGTTTCTTTGGTTGATTGTTATTAGGCCACTTATAATGTTTTGAAGATATTGTGTCAAAGCATGCAGTGGTTAAGTCCTATTTCTAGAAATCCGTTTGCAAAGACTGTGTTATTTGTGTTATGCTAAAAGGCGCGTTTTTAAATCTATGTAGGTTTCTTTTGCGTTGACACTAAAAATAGATGGATCTTAGATTATAAGGCGTAACTCATTAAATTGAACGGGCTGCTGACACTCTTTTTATATTGACACCTCTATTTTGTGCCTGTGAATTATTCATTGGCAGTTAATTGGAGAATATATTAATATGTTATATATATATAAAATATATATATATATAGTATATTTATATATATATATATCTATATAATATATACTATATATATATTATATATATATATATATATATATATATATATATATATATAAGTATAAATTACAGTCACAGGCTTTTTCATCGCCCCTTCGAAACACGTCTTCCAGTTTTTAAATGAAGGTATCCTCTCTTCCTGTGTTCCCCCACTGCGAGAGTGACAACGGAAAGAATTTTATGGTTTTTGATTCCCCGCTTCAGTGAGTCATATTATCAATCTCTCATTGACAAGCCGCACCTTTTTTATATTAGAAGATAACCTCGGTGTCCTATGATAATGGCAACTTCAATGCTATGTAACCCTCTTTCTACCTCCAGAGAATATCAAAATATAAACCGCCCTCACCAAACGTGCTCTGTCCATTCTCTCCACCCAAAAGTCTCGTCTGCGTACACGTTGCGTCTTTATTTTCTAGTCCTCATTTACCGTGCAGAATCTCTCTTCCATATTTTAAATGATGACACACTTTATTATTCAAACCTCTCGTTTCAAGCTCGATCAAATTCGAGTTCCGTTTGCGGTTAAAGGTTTGTCGTCTTTGATCCGTCCTGTTTCATAGTCTTCACTTGGCGAATTAAAAGATAAATTATTTCACCGCAATGGCTTGCTTGGCTTGTCGGTGAATCATCCTCCTTTATCCGAGCTTGTGACAGACATGGGCAGCTAGATATTGTTATTTTCATGGTGGCCGAGGGATATCTACACAGAAAGAGTGTTATCAAACGTTCATAAGTAGGGACCAATCCCAATGATAAAAGCATCCCAAGGATTAGCAAAAGAGATCGAAAAGAACCTTAGTATTAAGCCAAGGTTACGGAAGTAAGTTGATAGTATATATGTATATACTACTATTATATATATATATACGTAGAGATAATAACTATAGATTATGTATATATATATATATATATATATATAATATATATATATATATATATATATATTATATATATATATATATTATATATACTTAATATAACGCAGTTACGTTCAGCTCAGGAACGCAGATTCCCTCTCAGTTATGGGTTCGAATCCTCGTTCGGCTACGTGAACGGACACAAAAAAATTGCCGTCACAGTCAGGAGATTGCTGTAATATTTACTTATTATTATGTACTACCACTAATCTCAAACATACCACACACACCACACCAAATTCATTAGCATATTGACTATAAACACTTACAAACAGAATATCTATTTGCACTTACGCATCACTCTTCTCTTGCAATCTCGTATTGGAAGCACCAGCGCCGATAGGATGCCAACCTACGCCGGCGCTGCCAAGCACGCGAATGCGTGCGTGTACCGACCAGCTAGGGCTTGCTATTGGCCTACATATCCTGCATTTTCATCCACTTGCTTCAGAAACCATACAAAACAAATTTCCATTGCACCAATTTCCGATCTGGCATGTGAGCGTACTTCCGATCTCGAGATTGAGGAATTGCTGTAAATATCTATATATATATCATATACTATATATATATATATATATAATATATATATATATATTATATAATACTATATTAATATATATATATATTATAATATATATATATATATATATATATATATATATATACTTATATTATAATATATAAATATATATATAGTATATATATATATATTAATATATATTATATATATATATTATAATATATATATATATATATATATAATATATATATATATATATATATATATATATATATATATATTAATATATATATATGTTATATTATATTATAATATAATATAGATATATATATATATATAGATATATATATATTATATATATATATATATAATATATATATATATATATAAATATATATTATATATATATATATATATATATATATATATATATTATATATATATATATATATATATATATATAATATATATATATATATATATATTTATATATATATATATATATATATATATATATATATATATAATATATATATATATATATTATATATATATATATATATATTATAATATATATATATAATATATATATATACATAATTTATATATACATATATTCATATATATATATATATATATATATAATAATATATATATAATATATATAATAACTATATATATTATATATATATTACTATACTATATATATATATACTAATACATATATATACGCCGTATATATATATATATATACATATATACATATATATATATATATATATATATTATATATACTATATATATATATATATATATATATATAAATATATAATTATATAGATATTCATATATATATATATATATGAATATATATATAATACGATAATATATATATATATCATATATATATATATATATAGTAATATGTATATAAAAAGAATCCATTGCTAATTTAAATGATATAAAAATACCAATAAATGAAACTTTTGGAATATTCACACTATAAAAAAAAAAAAATATCAAAAGACAAATGCATGTCTATCATTAATCTGATTTCGACTTTTTACAGATAAAAAAAGAAAAGAAAAAAAAAGTGAACGATATAGGAATGAATGAAAATACTGACCCTCGCCAAACCGCTTTGCATATGACATTGTGGGAAGCTTTAGATTTTCATGTCATTGAAATCAATTTACATACATAAAAACACACACACACAGAAATATATACTATATAATATATATATATATATATATATATATACTATAAGATATATATATATATAATATATATATACATACTATATATATACTATTATATATACTATATATATATACTATATATACTAATACTATATATATATATATATATAATATATATAATATAGATATATATTATAGTATATATATTATATATACTATATATATACTATATTTATAATTATATATATATATATATATATATAAATAGTATAATAATAATATATATATATATATATATATACTATATATATATATATATAATAATAGTAAATCCACTCTTGAACTGCATTTAGAGTGAGGCAGAATGATTCCTTAGCAGGCTGAGGAAATGGCTGATTTGGAGAGAGAGCGTTGCGGATCAGGAAAATAGGAAACATAGAATAACACCTTTTGAAAATGGGTGTCTGATTAAGTTAAGATGTAGTAAACTTTACTTGCAAAATGACCGCAACTTATTCATTCTTGACGCGTACTTACTGTATCTCTCAAGAATCGGTTTCAGAGCAGACGGTATTGGGGTTTGAAAAAGAAGATAACTTGTGCACATGTTTTTATTATATTGCCAGTGAGCCAGCGGCATCACACAGCTTTAACTCTTCTTGTTTGCGAATGACACGAACGAAAGGCTCCTCTGGAGATAATTGATCGTTCGTTTTGCGAAGAATCTAAAACGTGTATAGCCAGCCTTGGATGCGCTGCACCAGATACTTACAGCTATAGTGCAGACTTCTGAGAGATTTAGGACCATGTGGAGACTGTGAAAAGAGACACGTTTCAAAGCCTCAAGATTTTGAGTGAGAGGTGCAACAGGGTCGAAGCGCACGATGGGCAAGTCGTTTCAGTTGTTTAATGTTGCCTACGTATGTCAGTGTGGTCATTCAGAATGGGTCTAGAAATCTTGAACTGAAAGATACTGAATCGATTGAACCAATAAAGTTAGGTTCGCGGAGGAAGGTGGCACTCTTCTTCTACTCTCTTTTTTTCTGAAATATTACTGCTGAGGTTTTGGCTCGCTAAGAAGTGAAAAGCCGTGAGAGTTACCACATTTAAAATTTCTCAATGTCTATTTGCTCGTTGACTATCGAGAAATGACACCCAAGCACCAAATTGTATAACATCAGTTCATCAACTGTAAAGTATTAACGAAGTTATGAATCCGAGAGCAAATATAATACATTAAGATCCTGCTCGGCGAACACCTTCATCCAGAGTAAAGTGACGTGATAGAATAGGATCACCATACATGGATGGATCTGTCTGACAGAAGGTATTGTGCTTACAGAGAAAAGAGTCTCTGCGAAAACAGCAGCGGGCGGGTTTTAGACGAACCCCAATACTGCATGTTTTCTAATATGCATTTCGCAGCATTAAAAAAAACCAAGAATCATCCACCCCAGTTGAGAAAGCTTACCGAATATCATGCTTCAGTCTTAACCAGAGA